>LBNU01002680.1:0-25382 GCA_014162995.1 Artemisia annua | reverse complement strand
TAAACTTTAGAGACACATATTAACTTACGTGACCATATGTGTCGAATTTTCGTTCCACTTAATCATGTTTGTATGGTTTTGTGTGACCATATATGACATTTAGTCACACTCTTCAAGAGTGTGGCATATATTTGTCACTCTTAAATGCATTTCGTGACTAACGCTTCAAACTAAATTTTTAGTTGTCACACATTTCAAATTCATATGTGGCTAACTATTCAGCAAAGAATAGCAGTCACGTTTATATAATGTGTGACAAACTTGACTATATAATTTAGCCACATACAAAAGTACTTCGTGTGACCATATATCTTTTTTGGTCACACTACTCAATTGTGTGACATATATTTGTCACATATTTATATCTATAGTGTGACTAATGTTTCGAGCTGATTTGTATCGGTCACACGTCCCGAATTAAAAGTGACTAAAATGTCGAAAAATATTTACCTGATACCCTCTAGTCACATATATACACAAATGCGTGACAAATATTTTACGAAAGGGTCACACAAGTCGGATCAAGTGTGGCTATTTATTTAAGGCTGGTACATTTAGTCACGTAAAAATGTCACCGTGTGACCGTTCAAAAATGACCATGTGTGACGAAAGGTCATTTTTGGCCTAGTGGATGTATCAGCTCCTCCTTCTCCACCACCACCACCATCACCATCACTTCCTTCTTCATCCTCTAACTCAGATACCCCTGATAAGACAGGGCGTATGGAGTTGTTGTTTCTTGAGGATTTGGATGAAGGGCCTTCTGAGCCACCACCTCTTTCAAAGCTTCTGACAAAGGAGATGGAGCGAGTTGTGGCTGGGATGAGCCAGATACCAGTACCTCAATCTGCCAAGAAGTTGCCAAAACCACCTCCACAGGTAATGGGGCTTGTGTGCAAGAAGCTATGGACTTCTGAAACAAGGCCCAAAGATGTTGAGAAGGTGCTGAGGAACAAGGGGGCTGGTGAAGGTACATCTGATCCCAAGGGAAAAGGGAAGAGAAAACAGGATTAGGTGCTAAGATGTGTTCAGTATTTTGAGTAAGTTGCTCGGATGTGTTCAGTCTTTTGAGTACGAGGGTCAACACATATGAAGAGAACAAGACTGAGATACCCGATGACAAGCTTGTTGCATGGAAAGCTTTATTTTGTACCCTCAAAGGGAATAGAAATTAGGATTAGGTGCTAAGATGTGTTCAGATGTGTTTGTCTAGATGTTAGGATTGTCTGTAACTTCTTTTGGTGAAAATGACTGAACTTATAATTTATCTCTTTGTTGTCATTCACCTTGTTTTATGCATAAGGTAGATACTTCTGAAAAAAATATGTTATCAGCGGGAACTACACTCAGCAGAAACACCTTTCAGCAGGAACTGTAAAAGCTATCCGTAGGAACAATTTGATCAGCAGAATCAGCCTCAGTAGTATGGTGCAAAAATATCTTTAGGAGAAATCTTAGAGCATTTATTCTGCCACCTAATACGCATTTATGGACCTACACTTTGACTTTTGCCTATAAAACAGATCCAAACTTTTCACCAATCCTAATTATCCATCTATAACAAGAACCATGAGCTCAAATCCCTAAATTGTTGAATCTTCATCTGATGCTTCAAACCTCAATGAATCACCAACAAGGAACATAGATGAATCCCCAGATGCAGAAAAGAACCAGATACCCAAAAAGTCATCTAAGAAGAAGATGAATGAAGTTGGAACATCAAGCACAGTTCCCAATCCGGCTATGTCACCTGAATCTTCAGAAGACTCCAATCCTTGGATTCCTCTCCAACCACCTGCAAGAGAGCTCATATCACCCTTCTTGTATACTTCCTCAGATGAGGATGAACCCCAAGATCAAGCTCCTTCCACTCCAACAGGATCAGCAGAGAATTCTTCCAAACCTCCAAATTAGGGTTTTGATTCAGACCTCTCTGATGATGATGGGAAGGGAAAAGGAAAGATGGAGTAGTGTCAGGGTTAGAGTCATGTTTCAATGTTGCCAGGGTCTGTAGAATCACCATCTTTTGTAAGAATCTTTTGATGATAAATGAATTTACTTTCCCCTTTAACAATCACTTTGATATGTGTTCTGTGAGTACACTGGAGTAATTTTCTTTTACTGACACGTTAATGCTACGGATGCACTTCCAAAACATCAGTAGAAATGTTATCAGCAACAATATTATCAGCAGAAACAGTAACTTCAGCAGAAACATACATCAGCAGAATCAACTTAGCCGCAAAACAAACACATAGATCAAAACACACAAACCAATCTAATCCAAATAATTGTTAGTTTATACAATAAGTAACCTGCAAAACAAAGTTAGCAAATATACAACATACATTTTCTACAAATCCTCCCTAGAGGCATATGCCTCCCCTCAAACATAGCATTCAAGGGTTAACCATCCCAATATGGACCACTAAGTGATTAAACCTAGGTCCATCAAACGCCTTTGTCAAAAGATCAGCCACATTATCATCTGTATGGATTTTAAGCACCTGAATTAAGTGTTTCTCATTTGCATCCCTAATGAAATGGTGCCTAATTTCAACGTGCTTAGTTCTATTATGATATACTGGATTCTTAACAATGCAGATGGTACTTTGGTTATCAATAAAGATTTTGGTGTTCATGAAATTAAACCCATAATCAGGTACTTGATTTTGTATCCAAAGAACCTGGCCACAGCAGTTAGCAGCAGCAACATAATCTGCTTCAGTAGAAGAATTGGCCACAATAGTTTGCTTCTTACACTGCCAAGATATCAACCTTCTTCCAAGAAATTGGCAACCTCCAGTAGTGGATTGTCTATCCAAATTAGCACCTGCATAATCACTGTCACAGTAGGCTTCCAATACAAAAGGAGACTCTCTTGGGTACCAAAGACCAAGTTTGGGTTGGCCTTTAAGATACTTAAAGATCTTCTTCACTACATTGAGATGGGAAGTCAAAGGTGTGACTTGGTGCCTAGAACAAGCACTCACAGCAAATGTAATGTCTGGCCTTGAAGCTGTCAGATACATAAGTGACCCAATCATGGACCTGTACATGTGAACATTGACAGGAAGATCTGCTTCAAGGTTATTCTTAGTTTTGGGGGTTTCATATGGGGTAGTTGCAGTCCTAACATTCTCCATATCAAACTTCTGAAGAATGTCCTTCACATACTTCTCTTGATTGATGAAGATACCATCAGGCTTTTGCTGCACTTGTAGACCCAAAAAGAAAGTCATCTCTCCCATAACACTCATCTGAAATTCTCCCTTCATCAAGTCCACAAATTCTCTGCACCAGGCTTCTTAGTTGATCCAAAGATGATGTCATCCACATATACTTGCACAAGAATGATATCCCTTGAATTCTTCTTTAGAAAGAGAGTCTTATCAATGGCTCCTCTTCTGTACCCATGTTTCAACAGGAATGTAGATAGCCTAGCATACCAGGCTCTTGGTGCTTGATGAAGTCCATAGAGAGCCTTCACAACTTTGTACACATGGTTAGGATGCTCTGGGTCTTCAAAACCTTTAGGTTGAGTAACATATACTTCTTCTTCAATCTCCCCATATAGAAAGGCACCCTTCACATCCATCTGATAAACCACAAACCCCGTATATGAAGCAAAGGCCAAAAATATTCTAATGGCCTCTACCCTAGCCACTGGTGCAAATACCTCATCATAATCAATCCCCTCTTCTTGTCTAAAACCTTGAGCTACTAGTCTAGCCTTATTTTTAACTACAATGCCCCTAGCATCCCGTTTATTCTTCAAGATCCACTTTGTCCCAATTGCAAACTTTCCATCAGGCAGTGGTACAAGAATCCAAACTTCTTGATTCTTGAATTGTTGCATTTCCTCTTGCACAGCTTCTACCCAACTGGCAATGGAAAGTGCTTGTGCTACACTTGTTGGTTCAACCTGTGATCAGAAATAAGCAAACATACAATGTTGTTGATCTGTGTGGTTGTCTCTTTGTTGAGCCATGACATAAGTAACAAAAGCATATTCTCCAAATTGTGTTTTCTTCATTGAACTCCTTGTTTGAACTGTGGCATTGGGATCTCCAAGGATGTTCTCTTGAGGATGTATAGTGTGGATTCTTTTGGTAGGGATGGGATTAACAACAACAGATGGTTGGAGATTGTTCAGTGTAGGAGCAAAATCATCATCATAAGAAGAGGTACTGAAAATGCCAGTTGCTTGTGGATGATTACCAAGATCTGTGGGGGATGAAAATCTACCAAAAGGGTCTTCAAAGCTCTGGGATGGACTGTCAGTAGTGGGAAAAGGATCAGCAGAAGTGGATGGTTCAGCAGCAACAACATCAGCAGTATTTGGATCAACAGGAACATGAGGTACTTTGTCAGCAAAAACAGGACTACTGTCAGCAGATTCTATGTTTCTGCGGACATCATTAGCAGATTATCTCAAGAGTGCTTCAGTATCTTTAGCAAACTCAAAACCAAGTGCATCTGCAGCTTCTTTGGCTGCATGTTCTTGCTGTTGAAGTCTAGCTAATGCCTCTGCATAACTTGAATCTATGCCATCCACATCAGAAGCATGTATCTCATTTGAACCTGAAACATGAGGAGAGGGAAAAGAAGGAACAACAATAGTTGCTTCTTCTAACTCAGAGTCAGAGTCAGAGTCAGCATCCATGGCTCCTTGATTGTTAGTGGGAGACCCATTTGTACCTGCAGATTGGTTAGAAATATGTCTAGTATAACCCAAAGAATCAGTCAAATAATCTAGGTCAAAGTACCAGGCATGACCCTGACCTTGAACATTAGGCTTTTCTTCCAGGTATCTCAGGTTAAGAGTTTCCTCAATCTTTCTAGCAGACATATTATACACCCTACAGGCCTTACTATGAGCTGAATAACCCACAATATATCCCTCATCTGCTTTCTCATCAAATTTGCCTAATTGATCACTAGTGTTCAAAATAGTCACATGACAACCAAAAGGTCTAAAGTGTGTAATACTAGGAACTTTACCAGCGATAAGTTCATAAGGTGTCTTGTTATGAGGTCTAGTGATTGATACCCTATTCAGAACATAACAAGCAGTACTTACTGCTTCAGTCCAGAACATAGTGGGTAATTTAGAGTCTGCAAGCATAGTTCTTGCAGCCTCTATCAAGGTTCTATTCTTTCTCTCAGCAACCCCATTTTGTTGTGGGGTTCTTGGATTACTATAGTCCCTTTTTATCCCTTTAGACCCACAAAGTTCAATCAACAAGACATTTTTAAACTCTGTCCCATTATCACACCTAATACATTTAACCTTTTTATTTAGCTGGTTTTCAACAAGGGTTATAAATTCTTTTAGAGTTGGAAAAGTTTCATCTTTAGTTCTCAAAAAGAATACCCAGCAAAACCTGCTATAGTCATCAGTGATTAACAATGAGAAGGACTTGTGATCAATACTGCGGATTTGAGTAGGACCAAAAAGATCCATATGCAGCAGTTGAAGAGGTTCTGTAATGGTGCTCATAGCTTTGATGGATTTGTATGAGGCTTTGTGTTGCTTCCCTTTGTTACATGCAACACAGTTGTGTTCATCGGTGAAGATTTTGGAAGGAAGTCCATCAACTAGACCAAGTTTGGAAAGCTTGTTGAAGGTCTTGAAATTTACATGAGCCATCCTTCTATGCTACTTTGTAGATTCATCTAGAGATGCTTTAGCCACCAAACATGTTAGATCACCTGCAGGTTGGACATCATACAAGTTGAATGTGTATAAGTTGTGGCTCCTTGGAACTCTCAGCAGAATGTTTGTATCTGCTGGAAGTTGAAAGTCTTTAGATAGTACAAGACATTCATCTTCAGAGAAGAAGACTTTGTTCTTGGTGTCACAAATTTGTGAGACTGAGAATAAATTGAAGTTTTGCAGTTCCTTCACAAAGTACACATTCTGAAAGTCCAACCTGGGTGTTCGGATGGTTCCTTTCCCAGTGATTCTACCTTCACCTCCACCAAAAGTTACAGATCCACCATGTTGAATAGGCACAAAGTCATGTATTATATCTTTATTCCCTGACATGCTTCTTGAACAACCACTATCCACTATGCCTACTGCTTTACTTTTAAGAGGATGGTCCTACAACAACAACAAAAATAATATACAAATATTAGTACACTTTGGAGACTCAAGTCATCACTGACTTGAGTCTGCCTTGTGGATCATAATTGCTAGGCCATGGAGATATATAAGATCCACCATTGTTTTTGGGTCTGTTTTGACAATTTGGTCCCATATACTTCAAGAACAACCTACTGAGGACTTAACAGCAGAATCCCATGGTGTCCCCCACCCCATATACATTGGGTGATAATAACTAGGCCAAAAACCATTCGAAAAATAAGAATTATTAGGGCTATAGAATGGTCTAGCAACTAGACTTTTCCTTCTGGGTGGAAAAGGTCTACCAGCAGAACAGGTCCATCCGCAGGAACTGACTTATCAGCAGAAACTGATTTATCAGCAGGATTGGATCTGCTGTTTTGGGAAGTTGCTTGTGGAACATAAGGGGGTATATGAGTAACATTTTTCCACTTTGGTCTAGGTCTTGTCTGTTTAGCATACACACCCATTCTCTGCTCATGAAAATTACAATCCTTAATCAAATGAAATTTACTTCCACACACAAAACATTTCTTCTTTTTAGAAGATTTATTCAAAATAGAAGATGTTCTAAAACAAGCAGAAGTATTCAAACCACAAACATTATCAGAATTGTTTTGCACAAAATTAAGAACATTGTCTTGCATAGAATTAAATGTCAAGTCTTCAAGTGAAGCTGTGTTAGAACTTGGTTCATCAGCAACAACTCTAACAGACTTGGGTGTATGCTTGGGTGGGGTCTTGGGAAGGTCAGACTTTTCACTTGAATCACAGCTGGTATAAATGGTAGACCCTTGATCTGAGGACTTGTCACTGTTAGAAAAAGAGACAAAGTCATTAGAGTTACAAGTAGGGTCTGGCAAGTCATTGGACTTTTTGCCATAGAGATGGTGTGATCCATCAAAGTCTGAGGTCTTAGTGGTAGGCATGTGTTCTCCTCTAATAGGTCCATTGACAGCATGTAAATCTCCTTCTTTTACATAATTTGCTAACCCTGCTAGTGTAGAGTTCTTTATATCATTGATTGCCTCTACACCAACATACTTCTGAAAACCTAATCCTATTTCAGATTTTACAGATTGACTACTATAGAGTAATTCAGCTAACTTACCACCTGAAATTAGCCATTGATTATGCCTATCCACCTCATTATCTAGCTTCTCTTGTAATTCTTGTTTTTCTAAATCAGCCCTAGCTTTTTCTTTTTCAGAATATTTTAACCCATTTAAAGCATTATTTAAATCTCTTTCCAACACTCTTATCTTTTCTTCATAAGTAATCTGATTCTTTTGAAACCATAATTTCTGTTGCTCTAAGGTTTTTAAAGCATCTTTGTGAGCTTGAAGGGCTACAAAGCATTCATTGTACTTAGGTTTCATGTCATCATAAGCTTCCTTAAGATCATTATATTTATCATTACAACCAAAAACACAGTTATGTACCTGAGAGATGCCCATAAAGGCAAACTGATCATGCTCATCCTGTGTGTCACACCAAGCCAGCATGCCACTCTGTTCAGTATCATGACTCTTCTCATCATCACTTTCAGGTTCATGAATTTTCCAGTTCACATGCTCATCCAGAGATATCATTGCTTTAGCTTCTCCAGCTCCAACCTGTTTCTGCTGATAGGCAGAACACCTTACATCATCATCATTCTTCTTACTCTGGCACTCTCTAGAGAAATGACCAAATTGACCACAATTGTAACACTTGACCTTCTTTCTATCAAATCTAGCTGGATCTCTTTCTTTGAACCCAAACTTCCTCCCAGCCTTCTTCTCAAATCTCCTGACATTCATTGAGAGCATAGCCATCTGCCATTTCAGGTTCATCTCCTCCAAATCTAATGGGTCAACTTGATCAAAATCCTCATAGGTAAGTTGCTGCAGATCTTCATACTCAGCAACAAAAGACTAAAGCATCTCTTCCATCAGATTACTAGACTGGGAGTGAGATGTTTGTCTAGAAGTGACGTAGGAGGTTGATGATGCTGATGAAGATGGGCTTGCAACAGAAGTCAACTTATTGGACGTGGTGCTCACAAAAGCTGAGTAATTGGAAGTGGATGAACGAGTATGAGTTCGAACGTCAGGCTCAAGACTTTTGAGCTTGTTGTAGAGATCATCAAAGGTGAGGTTATCAAGCCCACCTTTAGCTTTGAGGGCAATACTGACTCGCAACCATGATGAAGGTAAAGATCGTAGAAACTTTGCATTGCAGTCTTCATTGTCTGGGTTTGCCTTCATCTTGTTTAAGTGACTCAGAATTCTCTAAAATCTGTCATACCCCTTGTGGATTCCCTCTTCCTCTGAGACCTGGAACTCCTGAAACTGTTGTTTGAGCATGGATCTCTTCATCCTCTTTGATTCCTCATTGCCACCGAACCTTGCTTTAATAGCCATCCAGATGTCCTTTGCATCGTCCATGTAGTGAAAATCACATATATGTTCATCTAGAATAGCTTGAAGGAGAACAGTTCGAGCCTTGTTCTCTCTTTGAACTGATAAAACTTCTTCAGCAGATATAGGGGCCACAAAGGTTAGATGACCATCAGCATCTCTGGTGGTCTTCCTTAACTTGTTACCATTAAGAACTACCTGCCACATATTGAAATCAATATTAGTGATCCAATTCTGCATCTTCATGGCCCACAAGTCATACTCTTCCTTCTTGAGATAGGGAAATTTTGCATTGCTGTTGGTGAGGTTGAGTTGATGTAGTGTTGTAGCATTGATTGGTTGAGTAACTTCTGAATCATCAGATGACCCTAACATGGTGTTGATTGCAAGAGTTGGAAAAAGAAAGTTGTGTAAATATCACAGAGACTCCCCCGAGGCTCTGATACCACTTGTTGAAACTTAGACCTTGATAGATATTTGATCCTTTGGATCGTTAGTAATGTCTGTGTAATCACAAACACTCTAAAAGAGAATCTCTACTACTTGTACTATTTAGCGGAATTGTAAGCACAAGCACAACACAAATACTAACAATGCTTTGATCCTATATGGATCGTTTATTATCAACTAATGATGTTCTCTACTCAAAAACGTACATAATTCATTAGCAAGGATTCCTTTTATACTACAAGAAACCCTAACCCTTCTTACAAGAATCAAATAACAGTAAAACAATAAAAGATATTCTATATATCTTGTCCTAGAATAAACTAAGTCTACATTCTACGGATTAACTGTATCCGCAGAATCTTCTCATCCGTAGGAACTCTTGTCAGCAGTAACCCGCAAGCTATCCGCAGGATCCTTTCAGTAGTATTCCTCAGTAGTAGTTTCCATAATTTCCAACAACACCCTCTTCACATATGCATAGAAGTTAACTGGTTTTATAACAAAATTAAGCCCAATTAACGAATTTTTGAGACGTATCCAAATTCCAAAATAAAAATCACCAAAATTCTCACAGAAGCATATATGTCTTGAGAATCTACATGAATTTTCTCAGATTTTATTTTTAAGTGGAACTCCATGTGAAAAATCGTTTTCCCAGACCTACCCAGAAAATTAACTGCACAAACATGCAGAAAGTTTGCACTTAACATACCCATTTAAACACCTTAGAAAAATCCACAAAAATTCCAGGAAGTCACTCATAACCCAAGTATTACGTCTGTAAAAGGAGAGCTATTAAATCCTTATGGTTTGAACATTAACAATCAAAAACCACGACTGAATTTCAGACCCGGTTACTCAGCTTTGACAACTTATGTTGTAAAAATCAAAAAGCATACTTCCCGACCTAAAATAAGCATATAATTTACTTTTCCAGAAAGTAGACAAGTAGTACTTATGTTTAGACTCAAAAATCACTTAAAAATACGTTGATATCATCAAGATTCACCCATCTCAATCCGACCCAAATTTCTGTTAGCATCACAAACAAAACCCTAACCCTAACCAAACGCATGATAAAACCCCTAACACATCCCTAATTATGTTTTTAATGATCAAACATGTTTAGTTACTGAATATTAATAAACCCTAATCATATTCATAAATTATAGTTACATAAAAAAATTAAAAACAAAAGATGTTAAAGAAAATAGGTGATTAATCGTACCAAACCTTCGCGAAATTACCACGAATCTTGATCTTGAGTTCTTGATGACAAATAATGATGGAGGCTAGAGTTCTCTTCATTTTTTTCTGTATTTCGTTTATGTGGGAAGGGAAAAACAAACCGTATAGTTTTTTTTATGGGTTTATTAGCTCTAGTTGGGCCTGAGGTGTATGGGAAATAAGCCCAAAACATTTTTTTTAACAAATTGGCCCAATGTTAAATTTATATTACTATTTCTTTATTGAACTTATGTCTAGTTAAAGTAGATAATAAAAAAGTTAATCCAAATTTTAGGGCGTTATAATTCTTCCCCTCTAAAAAGAAAATTTCGTCCGCGAAATTGAAGTCGCAAAAGTTAGACAGAGACGTAGCAAACACAAAAGAACGTCACAATTAACCTCACGCTCAAGGAGGTCCTTCCAACAAAATCTTCACAAACAAGAATTTTCTCATGACTAGATCTCGACAACAAAGGATAGCCTCATAGCCCCAGGCTCTCCACAGAACACAAATCATAACAAATCTGATCAAGCGAATACGAAACAAATGCGTTGCAGATGACAGATGATAGATGGAATCCTACAAGGAGATACACGAGACACCTATACCCACGAGGCAACACAGAGATAATAGTAAGCGATAAATTTTAATCAACTCCCACCAAATTCTGAATGGATAAAGGAACTTGCCAAGGTCCGAGGGGCACAAATTGAATCATCAAACGTATCAAGGGTCTCATAAAGAGATGGATAACAAATTCGTACCGACGATCATAATCACAAACCAGAATATCCGGAACGTATCAGAAGGCATAACGAAATAGGTAGAATAATCGTGCGAATAAGAATGAATCCAAGATCTAACGCGTCGCGAATCAAAAGCTTCCTCAAATGCTAAAACATCTAACTCTTCTGCACCTCTTCTGAAAGTGTGAACCAAATGCGATTCTCAGTCACGATCACTGCAGGTGCGACATGTAGCTTGAATAATCTTCTGTTAAAAGAAATCTCTTGCGATCTTCCAAGCAAGCCGTCCTAGTCAATGCTCCACTGTACTTCACTCATTTTGTTCTTCCTCCTGTGCATGGAAATCACCGATGTAGTCACCGCTGCCTTCATGCCATCCTGTCCAGCTCCTGCTTCAAGACTCTATACGTATTAGTACAACTAAGATGAATAGAGTTGATAGAACCGTGTGCTTCACTTCAACTGCTTCCTTCCATCTTCTAACATAGCTGATCTTCCACCGTCTTGCTCCTGAGCTTCTTCATGTCTGCCACAATCACTCTCAAGTCATGCATCGGATATTCACCTCCTACGGTTCTAGTTGTGATGATGCATAACCAAAATCATCCCGTGCTGCATAAGGACATAGCTAAATCTCCTCCTTGAGTAGGAACAACTCTCTTTCCTCAGCTTCTCAAACTTCTTCTCTCATTTCCTCCAACTAAAGTTACTCTTCGAGGACATTTCATAGAGCTTCTTCTAACGCAAAAATGTTGACACAAAATTCACGATGATGATCCTCGTGTTTCTCTTTTTGTTTCTGAATACACTAACATGTCATCCTTTGACAAATTGTCCAACTATTCATGAAAAACACGGTTTCTCAAATTCCATAGGAACAGTTGGAGTAGTAGCCAATACAATCGGCAATTCAACGCTCATAGAGATCATAACGAATACAAAAAGGAATTCTAGGAATGTCTTGCTCTTTCACACAAAACATGACACAGTTCAGCTTCCCGAAATTAATCCATGACTTCATACTATTATTATTCTTCTTCCCGAATAAAACAAAAATGCATCAAAGATATACGCTTGCACAGGTGAAACCACTTCCTAGAAGCTGGCTCTTCAATTCTTTCCCTTCCACTGATGTCATTCACAACGGAGTTTTCAGAATTAAGCCAACGTCACTCTTATACGGAGGAAGTTCCCGAATCAACCAACTTACTGTTCTCACACCCTGCTTAAA
Source organism: Artemisia annua (assembly GCA_014162995.1). Lineage (NCBI taxonomy): Eukaryota > Viridiplantae > Streptophyta > Magnoliopsida > Asterales > Asteraceae > Artemisia > Artemisia annua. The sequence goes on along the minus strand of LBNU01002680.1, from coordinate 13,192 downwards.
ATATCATATGATCCCAATAAGTTCAAGTTATGTGATGTAACTATTATCTCGTTGGCCAGGTGTCATAATACTTGCATCATATACACATGCCTTTATTGCAACCATATTATATCTCGAGTCGTGGCTAACAAATTCTCATCACCAGATTTCACATTCAGATGGTAACCTAGGTAGTTCGTCAAGGAATACATAGCGAAATTTCAAATAATCTGAATAACTCCCGAGGCGAGTTTCATCAAACGAAGTATCTTTATAACTGCGAGGGATTAATGCACGGGTTTTCAAAACAAAGGTGATCAGAATCGATTACCGGGTTGGAAACCATGGTATAGAATTTTGAGTTTATAAATCGCCAAAGATGATAAATCTAATATGCCCATTGTTAGCATCCCAATGCTCAGTCAACAAATCCATATCCAGGATAATATCGAATCGAACATTTTCAAAGGAAACAGATTAGCAGAACGAAATCGTCTCCAAATATCTCCAAAACGCATCGGACAAATCGAATATACATGATGAAAGTCATAAATCGATCATAAGATCAAAATCAACAATGAAGAAAGAATTAAAAACAAGGAGAAATCATAGAATGTGTCAAACACGTAGGATTCATACATACGCGAATCTCCAAACGAACGAAAGGCATCTAAACGAATGTCAAACGAATCAAGAATTGAAGTTCAAAAGGATAACTCCATAGAAAGAAACCTATAAGGCAAACTACAAAGTCTAAAGGCATCCTAAACACATGTCGCGAATCCTGATAAGTCTTCTAAGTCTCTGAAATGAATGATCTTGTAAGAGCTTAACGAAAGGCAAAGGCATAAATCAGAGTAAAGTGGAAGCAAGAAAACCAATGTCTGATCAAATATCTACCCAATCCTAACCTGTCATACTAAAGCTCTTAAGGGGAGAAACTTAAGGCAAGACCTTACAAAGTTATTCCTAAAGCTTGTAAGGTGCAAACCTAAAGGTCCAAAACTTCACAGGCCATAACTTATGTACTACAAGTTGTAGCCTGGGCTCTGATACCATAATTGTAACACCCCGACCCGACCTGTGTCCGAAGCGTCACATTATGGTGACATATCAACGCATACAAAGCGTACAACGCAAGCGGAAGACTTAAAACAAAAGGTTACAAGGGAAAAATCTAAAAGTACAAAAGGAATACTAAAACTATAAAAGAAAAAAAGATACAAACTAAACCAAGTCTAATCTAATCCAAGTCCAAAACTAGTCCAGATGTAAATGGGCTTCTAATCGATGGGGTAGTCGACTAAAGCTCCTATGCTCTCTCTTCACCCAAACCCAGCTTCCAACCTAAAACCTTCCGCAGGAAAAGAAATGCGGCTGAGCTTAAATAGCCCAGTGAACAGATATATAACAAAGCAAACGGATGAATGAAACATATATAAGCATAGGAAAAGTAAACATAAACTCCTGCTGAAAAGAATGTCATCTATCAAATGAATAAGAGATCAACGATCAACTGAACAAATATCATAAGTCAACTGAATAAAGAACATGAAGAATCAAATGATAATATGAATCATATAGTAACCAGAATCAAAGAGCACGTAATCAACAAAGGCGTGTCTACCAGAGTCACTCGAATAGACACATATAAACATAAGGAAGCCACGAGCCGACCTACCAGAGTCACTCGAATAAGTCTCATACATACATATATACATAATCCATAATCACATGTCAAAGGATGCGGAGAGGGGAGTCCTCTCGGTACCACATATCCATCGTATCCAAAAGCTGTACAAGGAGCTGCAGACTCCATTGTACCAAAGGAGTGAGGTTACAAGGCACGTACCACCAGTCACACGCCGAAACCATATCATACCATATCATAACTATACATAACATAAGTGCTAGGATGCATCCATACACCCCCCCATACATACATACATAAACATACATGCACCCTACTCGCAGGACAGGTATACACATATCATAAATGGCCAAGAGTACTCATAATCATAATCATATCATAACAAAGAAGGGACGCCGTGGATCAATCACACCTCCACAGAAAGTGTCATGCCATCGGTGCCTCGATGACACGCCCATGGTACCTCTATGAGTAGTTAGAAAACTCGGGCATAAGAAGGGAACGAAGCATACATACATACATACATACATACATACATACATACATACATACATACATACATACATACATACATACATACATACATACATACATACATACATACATACATACATAGAATCATAGCAGCATATCCGAATCATATCATAGCATAGTTATAATCAGAGGAGTATCAAAAGAACGAGGATCATATATCAAAAGGATCATATCATATCAAGAATCATAATGAACGAATCAAGCATAAGGGAATATAGCAATGGCTTAGGGAATATTATAACGAACCAAAGATCAAGATCAAAGTCATGAGAGAGAAAGCATCCTTACTGAAAAAGGGCAGAATATTTGTACCTTAAACCACAAACGAAACCATATCATAACATAGGAATAGGAAGCCACTCCTTTAGCGAATCTACATGAATTAAGGATCGGCTTATTATCAATAACTTGTTTTAAATCAGATTACTCATTTTTGTTGGCTTTCCATTTTTAGTAACTTTCCATTTATAGTAGCTTTCCAAAAATAGTAAGCTTCCATTTATAGTAAGTTTCCACTTCAAGTAACTTAGTCATTTTAAGTAACTTTCTATTTTTAGCTGGTTTCCCGAATTCGTAAGTTTTCATATTTAGTAAGTTTCCATAATTAGTAGGTTTTCCCGAATTAGTGAGTTTAGGGTAAAACTCATAATTTATCACATTAGGGTTTCTAATAAGACTAAAGTATATTAAATGGTTCATAGCCCATAAATGATTAAAGTTAAATGTTCACTTAATGTATTTAGGGTTTCAAGTACCAAATTAGGGTTTTAGGGCTTATAAAAGTCATTTATTAGGTTTTAGGGATCGGGGATCTCAATTAGGTTAACACACTCTCAATAACTCAAAACGACATAAGAGGACATAAACGACACATGACCATGTATTTAGGGCACCAACAAATAGGAATAACACACTTAACACCCTCTTCACATATGCATAGAAGTTAACTGGTTTTATAACAAAATTAAGCCCACTTAACGAATTTTTAGATGTATCAGAATTCCTAAATAAAAATCACCAAAATTCTCACAGAAGCACATATGTCTTTAGAGTCTGCATGAATTTTCTCAAATTTTATTTTTAAGTGGAACTCCATGTGAAAAATAGTTTTCCCAGACCTACCCAGAAAATTAACTACACAAAGATGCAGAAAGTTTGCACTTAACATACCCATTTAAACACTTTAGAAAAGTCCAAAAAAATTCCAGGAAGTCACAGATAACCCATATATTACCTCTGTAAAAGGAGAGCTATTAAATCCTTATGGTTTGAACATGAAAAATCAAAAACCACGACCGGATTTCAGACACGATTACTCAGCTTTGACAACTTATGTTGTAAAAATCAAAAAGCATACTTCCCGACCTTAAATAAGCGTATAATTTACTTTTCCAGAAAGTAGACAAGTAGTACTTTTGTTTAGACTCAAAAATCACTTAAAAACACGTTGATATCATCAAGATTCCATCTCAATCCGACCTAAATTTCTGTCAGTATCACAAACAAAACCTTAACCCTAACGAAACGCATGATAAAACTCCTAACACATCCCTAATTATGTTTTTAATGATCAAACATGTTTAGTTACTGAATTTTAATAAACCCTAATCATATTCATAAATTATAGTTACATAAAAAATTTAAAAACAAAAGATGTTAAAGAAAATAGCTGATTAATCGTACCAAACCTTCGCGGAATTACCACGAATCTTGATCTTGAGTTCTTGGTGACAAATAATGATGGAGGCTAGGGTTCTCTTCATTTTTTTTCTATATTTCGTTTATGTGGGAAGGGAAAAACAAACCGTATAGTTTTTTTTATGGCTTTATTAGCTCTAGTTGGGCTTGAGGTGTATGGGAACTAAGCTCAAAACATTTTTTTTAAACAAATTGGCCCAATGTTAAATTTATATTACTATTTCTTTATTGAACTTATGACATAGTTAAAGTAGATACTAAAAAAGTTAATCCGAATTTTAGGGCGTTATAAAGACCGCGGGACTTTTATAAAAACCGCCGAACATTTTCATAATTTGGAAAATTTTGTCATGTAATCGCCGATTTTATCCCTAAAACTGCTGTTTTTCTGGAAATATTTGGTCACAGTATGCATGAAACTTGCTTAATTGATTATATATGTGATACCTATGTTTTCTAACAACTAATGTTGTTTGTTTGTGAATGTTTAAGACTAAAAATGCAACACATGATGATGAATCTGGATCTTCAAGGCAGAGGCAATCAGAAAGGAAGAGAGAAACCATAACTGTGGAGGACACATTGATGCCAGTTGTTTCTCATCCCCATCTTCTATGGAGGACTTGCAATACTCAGGCAAGGAAAGACTACAACAAGGTTCTGAGTACCTTGTATCAGAAAAGCCCATATGCCCCATATCTACTTAATTGGGAGGTGTTGAATAAAGCTGTTGTACAAAGGAAATTGAAAAGATGTTAACCATTAAGTTGTTAAATGCTGAGGATGATAATGAGGTGTTGTTTGTTTTAGAAGCCTGGAGGAAAGTTTTTGACATTAGGGAGAATGTGTATAAGGAGTTATGTCTAGAGTTTTATTCCACCTTTAGTTTTGATGAGACACTAGGTGATGACAAGATCATGACATAGAAAAGTATTTTCTTTAGTTTGCGAGGAAAGAAACACTCAATGACATTGGCTAGTTTTGGTGTAGCTTTAAGGTTGTACACAGAAGAGGCTTTGGAGGATGAGTATTTTGAGGATTATTTCAAAGGAGGTGTGAGGAATGAGATTAAGATAACAAATGAAGCATTGAATGAGTTCTGGGCCAGGGTGAGTACTGAGGATAGCTTGATTTTGTCAAAGAGTAAGGTTAGCACAATTAGGAGGAACATTTTGAAGGTTCTACACAAGATGATTGTTTATTTGCTTTGCCAGAGAACTACTGGTTTTGATAAAATTCAGAGGATGGAATGCTGGTTATTGAGCTTGTTTGAGAAAAAAGAATATTGGTGAATATGCTAATGTGGCCTGGGTTGTGGCACATTGGTTGAAGAAGAAGGGCAAGGGAAGCCAGAGTGATAGTGAGTTGGTATGTGGTCACCTGATCACAAGGCTGGCCAAAGGTTTAGATGTGTTCACTAAGGAGAATATGGCCACCTACTATGCACCAACAACTTACAAATCCTTTGACCATGTTACCTTGAGAGATTTGTTAGATGACAGAGGCAAACTGAAGCCTGATGTTGCTGGGACAGAAGCTGTGAGACCACCACCACCACCTAAAGCCAGGAAAAATAGTTTGGTTGAAAGAATTGAGGTTATGGAGTCAATACTGGAGTTAACGGAGAAGAAGGTTGATAGGATTTTGTACCATTCTGACAGGTATGCTTTGGTGTTGGAAGAGTTGGGGAAGGCCAACAACATTGCAATGGGTGATTACTGTCCCCCTAGCATATCTGAGCAGGTTGTTGAAGCAGAGAGCACACCAACCACACAGGAACAAGAAAAAGAAATTGATGACAGTGGAAGTGATGAGAGTGAGGATATTGGAAGTAGCAGTGGTAGTGAAGAGGAGGATGAGCAGGAGTGAAGACCGCCGTACTTGGCTGGAATGTACGGCGGGTTTGTGGATCTGTTGGAATGTTTGTTTGTTGGCTGATTTGTGTGTTGATTTGGAAGACCAGGATGTTGGTCATGATTTAAGACTTTGAAAAATGTTCTAAAACAAATTTATGGGTCTGTATTTTGGGTACCTCTGTTGGCACCCACAAAAACATTTGAACACTTGCACCACCACCACGTTGGCACCAAACTTGCCACCTAAAACAATTTGAACAATATGACTATTATCTATGCTTAATATTTGTTAACGTAATGTGTTAAGGGCACATTACAATTTTGTGGATATTGTTTTGTTGCATGATGTATGTGTGCAGGAAAGAATGGTCCAAAAGATGGACAAATACTTGGAGATTTCTCGGGGAATAACAAAGCATACCCGGGAAGTACCGTTATCCTTTATTTTTCCCGTTATACTTTGTTTTTAATTCTATGGCATTAGGGACAATGCTTAATTTAAGTATGGGGGGGAAGATAACTTGAAAAATAAAGAAAAACTTACATTAGTATTGGAAAAACTTTAAACTATTAAGACAAAATTTGAGAAAAAGCGCCGCTTTTAGCATAAGAACGCCGTAGTTATTAATAAAAATCGACGGACATTTTAGTAATGTACGCCGATTACGGGGATATAAAAATAATAAAATTAGAAATAACTAAAAGAGTTTTATAGAAAACGTATCCAAAATGATCATAAGAATTCTGAATAGGGATTAATGACATTATTTGCACATTTTATGACCATTACCACTATTTATGTGAGGATTTCAAGCCTATAATCGGCATATACCTTTTATGCTTGATTTCTTTGTTTATGAGTGTGCCGATAATTTATTTGATTCTAGAACTCGTATTTGAAATCATTATGGGACCGCAGTGAGATCACATTCGTGTGATATAAGTTTTTTTATATGATAAGAGGCAAAAAATTAGGATATACACCATATATAAGCCATCCGTTTTCTAATAAAAACTTAAGCCATTTAGCACTCACGTTTAGTGCTATTATCCACTAGATACACCCTCCTGAGCCTTAACTTTTCGTTTCTATATCCATCAAGAAAATAACCAAAAAAATGTTGCTTAATCGGGAATATGAGAATTGGAACATATATGAGAAAAAAGTATGGTTGTATACCAATTACGATGAGTATGAATAGTGCATGCTTTATGTTTGTTATAATGTGGTTGAGAAAAAAAAGTATGATTTCCCTACTTAAGTTTTTACAACAATTATTCCATATCTAAATACATACCTTATAACCTTTAAAACCGAATAAAGGACATCTTTGATATTTATACTTGGTGCTTACGCCACGTCGGTGCAGTTTTTTTCTTTTACAAGCATATGGTAAATCTATAATTATGACTGAGCTATAAGAGTGATTTACAACCAAAAACAATTTTTATAAGTGCTTGAGTGAACTTGAAAATATATACACATTCGTGAAGAACATGTCATGTTATTCTTGGTTGTCTTGGATACACAACAAAATAGATATTTGAAACTTATACGAGACTTGGTTTTGAAAGACATTTTTCTTGTATGCTTGAGGGCATGCATTAGTTTAAGTATAGGGGAATTTGATGAGTCTCGTATTATACATGTTTATACCCCCGATATTATGTGAATTATATGGTAAATAACCCTATTATTAAGACTTTTGGTACTTAATATGAGAATGTATGTGCAGGACAAAGGTTTGGAGGAAAGTAGCGAGAAATGCACAAAAATAATGACTTTGTGAACATGTAAGGAAAAATACATAGTTTGGACTAAAGCACGCTGGTCATAAGTAAAAAGAGCGCCGCTTACGGGTATCTTTGGTTAACTATGTAACTACGAGTCAAACATGAAGTACGCCGGTTGTATATTACATAAGCGCCGGTTACGTGAAGAGAAGCTCGCCGGTTTTACACCAGTTGTGCGGCGTACTACCCATGGCAGTTATGTTTTCTACATTAATAAGCTACATCAATTATGAGGCTGATCACTTGCCTATCATAACTCACCAGGGACGTGCTAGGGCAATATTTCCACTATAAATAAGAGCACAAATCGAAGTTTTAGATACACCTCAACCAAGAAACACATCTTGATCTCAAGAAGCAGTTTAGTAGTGGTTTTGCACCAGAACCACTAGCTAAGAAGTTGGAGTTTGTAGAAATACTTGGAGAACACTATTTGAACGAGAGCACACTTGAAAATTCGGTATAACTTTGTTATAATGACAATAACACTTGTTTGTTTAGTTTACTTTAATATGAATATGGAGTAGTACTCTAATGTTTATTAGAGGCACCTCTGCCATGAGTTGAACCTTGAATTTGTATCATGAATATTGAATCTATCTTATATGCATTTGCTATGTTATGGTTTAGTCTCTTATCATCTGTCTTGATTGGTCATCATAATTGTTTAAAGGTCGAAAGATGCAATTGTGTTGGTTATATTATGAGTCGTCTGTCTATAACAAATCATTGCTATGCTAGTGAGAATTGGATAGTAAAACGTATGATAAACTCGGCTATAACATGTTTAAGGACTAGCCTCATGTCTAACGACTTGGCTAGAGGAAATGCATACTTGATACTTCATACTTGGACCATACTTTATGCACTTTATATCTAGGATCAAAGGCTGAAAGGAGATTCTTTTACATCAAGTAGATATACTAGTTTACATGATCACCAATCATGCTTTACTTCTATGCTTTGTCCATGTACTTTCTATGATGCTTGTGCTTGTGTACCTCATGTGCTCAACCTTTAACAAACATACTTTTAATATCATTTGGCAAAACATTTCAAAAATCTTAAATCCAACAAAAACGGTTTTAGTGATAAGTGATTGGAATCTAATTTTGTTACCTTTAGCTAACAATAGGAACGATTACCTCTCTTGGGACGACCTGGTCTTACCTCAAACATTTACTATAAACGGGGATTATACTTTTACCCATGTGTTTTATGAATTAAGGAAATGGTGAAATTAGTCTTAAAAATTTAAAGCTTTCGAAACACATCATAGCCTATGTTCTTAAAATAAATCCTTTTCTTATAGTTTTTTTTCCAACAAAATTCATGTGTTTTTCTAGCCTTTAATAAAATAGGAATTTTACATGTTTTTCCTGAATTTTTAGATTAACCGATTAATAGAAAAGCTCAATTGCAAAAAATTAAAACCCTCAATTTGACCAGAAAGATGATCCTTATTGAATAAAATATTTTTTAATACCACAATTTATTAATAGGAGTTTGTATGAAAAATAAATTTTGGTCTAAAATATTTTGACTTATTTGACATATAACTTAACCCTCTGTTGACTAAAACATGTTTTACTTATATGAGATTATCTTACTTATCAATAATACATATAATAACAAAAACTTTTTTTTCTTAATTACTTACAAAATGAATTATGTATTTACTGAAATACCCTTACTCATTTATTTGTTTCTAATTCTTTACTCGAACTTAATATTTTTGAGACTTATTATAGATAAATTAGTAGCTATACCAACCAAATTGCAAGATATTAGCACTTTAGTAGTATTAATTTTTTTTTGTATTCTAATGTTTGAAATCCTAAATTACCTTGGATTAACCAACACTCATTGGCACTATACCCCGTCGTGTGTATTCTATCTTTAGTAAAACTGAGTGTCAAACTCAAAAAGCATATAAATTTGGCTAGATTAAATTAAATTGAAATAAAACTATAAACTAAGTGTTAGGATCATAGTTTTCAACTATTCAGTCAAGTCTCGGTCATTTCAATAAATGTAATAGGTTGCTAGTTTTATCACTTTATGTTACGTTTTAGACTAATACTCGTTCGGTTATAAGACGAGTCCAAAAAGTGTCCAATGGGCCTAGAAAGCCCACGACATAGTACATAGGGAAGGAAGGGAGTGTTGCCCTATCCTCCTCCTATAAATAGGACCCTATGTATCTCTTTCATTTTGTTGGTTAATTTCATATCTTAAGCAAACTATTGTTCTTTCATCTTTCATATTGATCTTAATCAACCAAGTCTATTTCTCATCTCATCTCTCATTTGAATACTTGTGTTTACTAATATGGTGACCTAACAAGTGGTATCAATCGCTAGAAGAAGGTGTAGTTTATTTTTTTTGTGATTTTACGCCCAAAAACTCGTTCTTAGTCTCGTTAGATTCAAAAAGTTTGCAACTTTTTTACTTCTTTTGTGTTTTTATCACATATTTGATTACAAACTTGTGTTAAAAACCAAAACAAACAACAAAGTTTCAAAATTTTTGGGTTTTTTAAGATTCGTACAAACTTGTACTTCTTATCGAAAATTTTATAATTTTTGTTAAAAAGTTCAAGTTTGCAACTTTCATTAAGATTTCATCATTTTAATGCTAGTTGTACAAGAATCTTGGATTAAAAACTCGTTTTAGGTTTGCTTTTTCACAAAAGAAAAATCTGCGTTTTATCGAGAACCTCTAAAACCCCAATTTATCGAGAACCTCTTAAACCCCATTTTATCGAGAACCTTAAACCCTCTTTTATCGAGAACCTTCGATATTACTACCTAAGTGTTTTTGTTGCTTACTCAGTGTTTTTCTCTCTTGTATAAGAAAGAAAACACTTCGACTTATTGGATAGTTTCGTTATTGTATAATCTCGAAACTTTGGATTTCTTTTATCGAAAACTTAGGTTATCGAGAACCTTATAAGTTATCGAAATCAATCTCTTGTTTTCGAAATCTTATAATTCTATCGAAATTAACTTAAGTGCCATCGAAAAGAAACTCTGTCTCACTTTCACCAAAGATCTCGATAATTGTCTCCAACATTTCTCGATAAATTACCTTTATCGAGAATAACGCGAGTTATCGAAATCTTCCTTGGTTTATCGAGAACTTTTGTTTCTTGGGATTATTTGAACTTTAACCGTTTATCGAAATCTTCCAATTGCCAAGCATCGAAATCTTAGTTACTTTTGGGGATTAAGCTTTTGTACTATACCTTCTACAAGATCCATAAACCACAAGTTTTTCAAACATGTCTTATGTACCATACTCTGAAGCTCCATTTCAACATCCTATGTACATCAATGCTCGTCAACATCTACTGCGTGGAACTGCATATACTCCTCCATTTATGCTATCAGGACCATACCATGTTTGGAAAGACAGATTTCTGCAATGGATTCAAAATCGTCCACATTCTGATCTACTCCTGAAATCAATCAAAGATGGACCATATAAGATGAAATTCATTGCTGATACTGAAGGAAATATCACACTTCAAACTTCTGATGTTCTGACTGGTACTGAACTTGATCAATACAATGCTGACAAGGAAGCTGCTTGGTTTATCACTACCGCTCTTCCAAATGCCATATACACCAAGCTGGAATTTGATGCAAGTGCTCAAGAGTTGTGGAACCACCTTGCTATTATGCACAGTGATGAGGATCCAACAGTCATCACTGATAGACTCATTCGATCTTGCTTACAGAGAACGTTTCCTAAGACCATTCTTCCTGCACCAATCATCATTCATGGGTTCACCTACACAAATGAAGGATTTGTCTTGGACAACTCTAGTGAGCATACTTCAGAAGATCCTCATACTCATCAAACGATTATGCAACAGTTTGAACAACTCGGTGTGTCATCCACTGCACTTACTTGTGTACCGTCTAAAGCATCACAACCTACTCCTAAAAGCAGTGCCTACTATCTTCAGAAGTACCTCTCAGCTCTCCGAGATGAAGCAATTGCACGTAATCAACAGCAAAAAGATCAGATGACTGTTATGGATACTACTGATGATATGATATTGATGGCAGACACAGAAGAAGTTCAGGTAACAGACTCAGGCCCAGTGTATGATACTGACGGTCAGTCTCAGGTATGTGATAACTCATGTCTCATTCACGACATTGTCTCTCCTTCTGTCTCAGAAACGAATGAGGTCCAAGTAGTTCAAGCTGATTCCCCGTTATCTACTCATGAGAATGATCAAATGTCCACAGTGGTTATATTTGATGACTATGATCAAATGAATCCAGGTGTTACATTTGATCATCCTGCTATCACAATGACTAATGATAACGATGGTCAACTTGAACCACATGAACCTTTGAACGATTCAGAAACAGAACTCAGACAACTTCTTTTGGTCAGTCATAATCAGAACATCCAATGCCAAGGGTTGAATGCTAAATTGAAAGCCAAGATTAAACTTTTAACAAGAGAACTTGAGCATAGTAAACTACAACTTAAGGTTTTTGAAACAAAAGATGCTCAGGAAACAAGCTTAGATCTTATCACTCAAAACGCTAACGACTTAAAGAATAAACTAAGCATGATCAATGAAGCTCCTTTATTTCAATACTTTAGATCTGTCATAAATGAAATTAAGTTGATAGATACTGCCATTGAACGCAATTCTGAAGTCACGGTTGCAAATTTCATGTCACCCGTTGCTAAAGAAAGGCGGGAAATGTTTGAAACTCAATTTTCTCCACCACTTAAACGTTTGTATTCTCACACTTGGTATTGGGAACAAGAATTAAAAAAGGAAGTCAAAAACATTCTCAATGTTTGTCACGAAAGTGAACGGTCAGTCTTTAAACTCCAACGTCAAAATCAATTTTTGCAAAATGAAAATGATCGTCTCATAGAACGTGTCCTCAATTATGATATTATATCTGTGGTAATGAATTCTCTTTATGAATGTGGCACTGATATGCTTGTTTCTGAACACTGTGATGATATTGAATTGTTGAATACAACAGTTGAGACATTAAAAAATGAGAACATGAGTCTCCGACAACAAAATGATGATGTGCAGAAAAAACTTTCAGATGAAATCTTTCAACTAAACAAAAAACTAGAATGGTGTCAAAACCAAAGTTTTGTTTTTGAACTTGAATTGCAAAATCTTAAAACTTCGACATCTTTTTCAAATGAAAATGAGGAACTTAAAAGTCAGATTTCTAAATACGAAAAAGAGATTGCTGAGTTGCAAGAAGTAACAGATTTTTGGCAAAAGAGTCGAGATGAATATTTCTACTTAAACCGAAAGCTTGACAGCACAATTCAGAACAAAACGCACATCATTATTGAATTGAAGGAGAAAATTAAAAATCTTGAAAACAAAAAGTCTGCAAATACTAAGATTGTGGCACCAAGAAAACATAGGACAGACAACACTCGTAAGGATACAGCTATTCTTAATTCTAACATGGGTTCTTCCACCTCTCCAGGACAAGTTATCCCTCCTAGCGTTAGCAGATCCAAACACCAAAAAGAGAAAAAGAAGAATAGGAATTTGCAACGTAAGAGAGAGAACTTAAAAGCTATGGAAGTAGAAGCTCACCCTAGGAATCTGAATAATGATCATGTTTGTTACTATAGAATTTAGATTGTGATTTGGCACTTGTAATGC
>LBNU01002679.1:84648-95415 GCA_014162995.1 Artemisia annua | reverse complement strand
GGAGGAAGAGAGAATAAATCAACAGGCTAGAAGGGAAAATTCAATCATTCATTCAGCTTTGAACTGAACTTATCAATAGCAAGAAATGTGAACAGAAGATGTATCTCAAATGCACTGTTGGAGATATTCAAGAAAGGATTTGATGCTGGCATGTTGGAAAGATTATAAAGAAAGGCAGTTATTGGGTTGATTCTAAGAAGGATCTAAAAAATGAACCAAATCTTGACTGGGAACTTTTCGGATAGTTTGAAGCTAGCAGGTATGGAAACTAAGAATAGGGATACACCAAGAATCAAACTAAACACATATAATTATATCAAGATCTCAGAGTACTTTACTACTTGTAGATATAAATTCCATCAATCAATCATGTTTGCTTGAATCCATCAACTACAAAGCCAGTTCAAGAGTGGATGCCATTTAGTGTTTGCTGAGAAATTGAATACCCACTCAGTAGCTGGAACTCATCACAGTGATGTTGTCTACAAGCATCAAAGAGTCCATGAAATACTGAAAAAGTTAGAGAATGATAAGAAAGATTCAAGTTCAGTGTTCAAGAGGCAAGTTGAAGAATTAATGGAGAAAGAAGTGAAGTGTTTGGAAATAATTCAGCAAATAATCCTAAGACTTTATGCAGATTGAAGAAACTTTATTGATTTGATAAGAAGATCATTAAGTTAGGGGAGGATTGTTGGGTAAATAAAGCTAAAGTTACCCACTGATCAGCGACAGCTGCTTGTCCGCCCCAGCCACTGCTCGAAGAATCACTACAGGCAGATGGAAACTCTCTACCACACTGCTCAAGTACTACCTTGATCTGATTGCAGCCCTGCTTACTAGTATAGCAATGTATATGGTATTCCCACGTGTAATCAGGCCCACAGCGGCCCGCAGATCACCACGGCCTACCTCCACGAAGCCGCCCAATCCTTGTGAAGTATTCCTATTTTAGATAGCAGATTCAATACGCCCTTTCTTCTAAAACGCACTCCTGTGTCGGCTGATGAAAGAGATCCTAAAAACGGCTCCGACTGATCTCCAGTAGGTACGAAATTTATTCTAGAGAGCTCAAGGTGTACCCTAGTGAATAATAAGATCATGCTCGTATTTTATCATTAATTCCAATATTGGCAGCTTGTGTGCCTCTGACCAGTACAACTATACTGCCCGATACTCACTCACAATACATCATATAAACTGTCTTCTAAGTGTTGTTAAGTAAATTCCGCGTGCTTAATAATATTACTCAAAGTATCAACAACACAAGGTGTGTGTTTAGATCCATCAGGTGTCCTGTGCTAGAAGTAAATAGCCTTTTGGTGTTGAGGATATCCAAGAAAGATGGATGGTATGGATCTTTGTTCAAATCTATCTGAGGTGTGAATGGATGCATAAGCCTGACATCCTATGACTTTGAGGTGAGTAAGATCAGGTGGTGTGTTGTAAAGGATCTGATAAGGTGATTTGTTGTCTAAGGTTTTTGTAGGTAATCTGTTAATAAGATATGTAGCAGTCATAAGACAATATCCCCAAAGATGTATAGGAAATTTAGCTTGAAATTGTATAGACCTTGCTACTTCTAGTAGATGTTTATGTTTCCTCTCTGCTCTTCCATTCTGTTGAGGAGTGTTTGGGCAAGATGTTTGGTGTCTGATGTCTTTATTTTGAAAGAAGGTTGATAAAGTGTTATTTAAGAACTCTGTGCCATTATCACTTCTAAAGATTTTGATTTTGGTATTAAACTGTGTGGCAACATAATGGTGAAAGTTTTTGATTGTGGAAGGAACATGTTGTTTGGATGGTAGTAAAAAGGTCCATGTAGCTCTCTCGAGCAATCATCCACTAATGTTAAGAAGTATTTACAGTTGTTGAACGTGGTGTGTTTGTATGGTCCCCATGTGTCAGCATGTAATAAATCAAATAAACCATTAGCATGAGAGTCACTGACAGGAAAAGGTAAATCAGTTTGTTTTGCAATTGGGCAAATTGTCCAATGAAGTTTTGATACATTGATTGTAAAAGCTGGCAACTGTTTTATTTGTTTGATTATATGAGTAGAAGGATGGCCCAATCTAGCATGCCACAAATGTAAATTGCTAGAATGAGATAGAACAGTGGTGTGAGGTGAAAAAGTTGAAACTGTGGAAGGGGGTGTTTGGTTGTCATCTGTCTTGATGATATAGAGGCCTTTAGACTAGATTCCATGGGCAATCCTCTTGTTGTTGCCCTGAAATATGCAAGTTGAGTGATTAAATACAACTGAGAGGCTAGTTTTTTTGGTTATTTGACTTACAGAGAGAAGGTTATGGGCAAAAGATGGGATGTAAAGTACATTATTCAGGGTAAGGTTTGGTTTCACTCTTACTGATCCAATTATGGTAACTGTGACAGTATGTCCATTAGGTAATGAGACTATGATAGGAATGGTGCAGTGAATGATGTTAAACATGAGTGTTAATGCAGTGCTTATGTGATCTGTGGCTCCACTATCCACTACCCAAGCATTTTTGAAAAATGATACACAAGAAGCTATGAACAAATATCTCCCTACAGCTAAGAGTTTTGGATCACACATACCTTGGGAGTTTTGGAGCATCATCATGACTTGGTTGAGCTGGTTTTGCAGAGAGTCCATCTTTGCATACACTGCATCATCAGACTTTGTCCCACTTGGTCCTGCTTCATCAGTTGAGCCCTCTTCTCCTCCTTGTTGACCTGTGGCCATATTTACTGTCCTTGGCCTGAAGTTATTTGCTCTGTTTAACCCATTGTTGCCTGATTTGATTTTTCCATGTAATGGATGACCAATAGGATACCCAACCAACTGATAACATTCACTCTTGTAATGCCCTCTTTTTGGCAATTACCACAAATCACCCCTGGTTTGAAGGTGCTCATTTTGGTGTTTGAAGCTGTATTTGGCTTGTTTTGCCTGTTTTTTGGAGTAGGGTTGGAATTAATTTTCTTGGATTGGTGAAGGTATTCATGACTGTGGGTGTGAGGTACTTAGGAGTATTAGTCTCTCTTTGCTTCTCTTCCTGCCTCAACATAGCATAGGCTTTAGTTGCATTTGGCATGGGTTGCATCAGTAGGATTTGACCTCTCACATTTGCAAAACATTCATCCAACCCCATCAAGAACTGTAATAGCCTCTTTCTTGATTCCCTATCTCCATTGAGTCTTCCATTGGCACATACACAGTTGCAAGCACACATGTAGGGAGCTTCTAGAGCATCAATTTCATCCCAAGGACCTTTGAGTATCTGATAGTACACTTCAACTGAACTGTTTGCTTGTTTCAATTGAGAGATATCATTGGTTAGTTGGTAGATTCTGTGCCCATCCAATTGTGAATAGTGTTCTTGAAGTTCAAACCATAATGCTGATGCAGAATGCACAAAACTCAAATTATTACTGATTTGATCACTAACTGTATTCAAGATCCATGAGATGATCATGTCATTGTTCCTCTCCCATAAGGCTCTTAGTGGTGATTCAGTATCTGGTTCAGTGTACCCATTGGTGATGATTAGGGATGGCAAAAAAACCCGAACCCGACGGGGAAACCCGAAACCCGAACTTTTTGGGGTGGGGCGGGGCGGAGCGGGCTTATCGGGTTTTGGGGCGGGTTTCGGGGCCTTAACGGGGATTCTTATCGGGTTTGGGGCGGGGACGGGGCACACCATCCCCGCCCCGCCCCGCCCCGAAATATATTTATACATATACATATATGCATATACATAAAATATTGTATTAGTATTTACGTACTAAAAATATAATTCTCTAACTTTTGTTAGTTTTTATCTTTGTAATATTTCAAATTGTGATGAAAGAAGCTTGTTTTATATCATATTATTCTAAAAAAGTTGTGAATTATTTCAATGCTTAATTTGTTATTAATGTGTTATTATTAATAGTGTAAAAATAAAAGTAAACAAGGAACGACACGAGTATGATGGAGCATGGCGCTCAAAAAAGACAACCCGATAAGACCCCAATAAGGAATGGGGCGGGTTTGGGGGAGCATATTGCCCCAACGGGGCGCCCCGATAAGATCCCCAATGGGGATTGAGGCGGGTTTGGGGATGACTTTTGTAATCGGGTTTGGGGATGGGGAGAGCCGCCCTACCCCAAACCCGCCCCATTGCCATTCCTAGTCAACAGCAATCTTAAGTTTGTTCTTTGCATTGAGTGCTATTATCATTGATCTTCTCCATGAACTGTAGTTTTCTGAACCTAACAGCTTTTTGGATATTAAAATCAAGCCAGGATGATCATTCTGGTGTAGAAAGAATGGGCGATTGACTGAATTGGTGTCCTCACTGTTGCTGTTGACTGTTTGAGATGATTCAAGCATGATTGGAGTTGAATTGAGTAGTTAAACTCTGAGATCTTGATTGTATGTGTGGTTTAGTTGATTTGGTGTTAAATTTGGTGATTTTTGGTGTTGATTTGATGGTTTCTTGATTAATTTTGAAGGTTTGTTGATGGTGGAATTTTGGAGGGAAAAGTGGTTAGAGGTGGTGGTCAAAGTTGGTTATGGTGGTCAACTGTCAGTTGTGACAGTTAGTTATGATGGTTGTTGGTGATGCAGAGGACCTTTTGGGTCAGCTCTGATACCATATTACAAAATGAGAAAGATGAGTGAATTGAGAAAAATGTATTTCATTCAACTGAATCAAAATGGTAGTTTACAAGGGTATTTATACTACTTGTACAATACAACTGAAGTAAACTAGTTTACACTACTTCTAACTATACATTGAATCTAGTCTATATTACATCACATTTAGCTAGATATCTTTGATGCTTTACACAATGTGGAGAGATGTATTGAGTTGCACTTGCACAGCCTGCACTTGAGTTATCTTCACCTCTGTTTGCTCTGTTTTCTGCATCATGGAACACTGTTTCATTGACTGCAGAGTTGACTTTGGCCTTTGTACCTTTAAAGACTGACTTAAATTGGCGCCAATATGACACTCGCTTTTGTGTGGTTATAACTTATTAGCCTATGTGACTAAAGGTCAATGGAACAAGTATTTATACCTTAGGGAAAACCCAGTCGGCGCCCAAAAGGGGGCACAAGGTGGGGAAACTATGACCCCATGTACCCATTTCGGGTCAAATCTTTTTAGTTGTGCATATATGTTACCTATCTGTCCTGATCTCGCAACAATATCCCCATGGAAAACTTCAATTTTATTTATTGTTTAGAACGGCTGGGTTAGTAAAGATATAGTTAGTGTAGTTAGTGAGAGCTTACTTCTATTGGTCTAAGCCTTTTTTCCCATGAAAAACTTCTATTTTATTTATTTTTTAGAACGGCTGGGTTAGTATAAATATAGTTAGTGAGAGCTCACCTCTATTGGTCTAAGCCTTTTTTCTCAATGAATACAAAAAGCTGAATAATAACTTAGTGAACATCGGCTACATGTACATTTTTTTATCTAAGGTGTAACATGTGATATATGTGTTGTGCGTCTTGTTCTTATATGACTAAAAATAATAACAAATGATGAAATTTGATTTGACAGATCACAATACATACCTCAACATGCATTTCGTTCATATACTACTCATTCCGTCCTAAAATATAAGTCCAGTTTGAATTTTTGAATCGAACTTTGACCTTAAATATTTTTGTTTGTATTATATAATATTTGATGCAAAATATATAAATGAATAGTGTTTTAAATGTATTTTCATTTGGTATAATTTTCATCAATTGATATATAATACAAAGAAAAATATTTAAGGTCAAAGTTCGATTGAAAAAGTCAAATTAGACTTATATTTTGGGACGGGGGTAGTATCAAAAAACTTTCATCTCATTCCAAACACTAGTACAATCGGAGCTTGTCCCATCGACATTTCCCGACGTCCATGTGGGACCCACAACCATTTTAGTCAAAGGAATTTTGGGTCCGACCAGCATTGTAACAAAATGATCAACGAAAGTCAAATGCTCGTTATTATATACCGACGACAGGTCGGAGGTACCAAATTTACAAAGTCAACGAAAATCAAAATCTCTTTATTAACATGCATTCCGTTACTAGGTACCCAACTTGACTAAGATAAAATATTGCTAAGTGGAATTACTTACCAAAAGCTTTGATTACATCATATATAAGCAAGTTACTTAACCTTAAAACCCTACTTCATTGAAACCATAAACACCATAACGAAATTAAAACCCTAACGCAGATCTTAAAATTGACAACCCTAAACCTCTAAAACCTGCTGAGACAAGAACCCTTATGTCGTCCACAACAGGCCCCGCATAAAGAGCTCAAATCATCACTTGGAGCGCGTTGAATTACCATTTTGTGTCTTCTCAACCTTAGCAATAATAATAATAATAATAATAATAATGATAATAATAATAATAATAATAAAAAAGTAAAAAAATACACACTATAAAACGCCACATGTGTCTTCTCAGCCTTAGCCATGAAATTGACGTTAGCTGTTTGGAACGCGTTGAATTACCATTTTGTGCATAATGTACGTTCTCAGCTTGGTCTCCTGCAAATTCATGTTTTGTTGATTATTTTAATATTCTTCCAAGCTAGTTTTGTTTAATACCGTTCTTATGCCTTTTCTTTTAAGAACTTTAAGTTTTTGTTGTAACAAAATCAAATATGAATCTCTCTAATTTATTTGAAAACAAAGAATGATGGTAACACGATGTGAAGTAGAAGTTGTAGGCAACAAGAAAAAGAGTAAATGGTCTAAACTTTCTTAATCACACTAATTACAGTGTAATTAATAGAATAAAAACCCGTAATATTATTACAATAGGATGATTAAGAAAGTTTGTCCATACAATAGGAAAAAAAAGTTCGATGTATACAATTGAAAAAAGTGGCAAGTTCGATGTATTTTTAGACCATTTTCCCCAAGAAAAACATAAATATTCATTCAGTTAGAAGCTTTTAGATATAGGATTACAATGGGAAGAAATCAACGAGTGCACGACATACAAATTAAGGTACCTGCTTATTCCTATGTAGATCTATGAGTGGGATAATCCTAATCTCATAAGCGAAAGTGTCTTTGCGCGGAGACTAAAGATCAAAGCAAATCCTATTCCGGTATCTTCATATGATGATCTATGTGGCTGATTGAACCACGTCAAAACAAAGCATTGCCTTAACACTAAGATCAACCGAATCAGCCCACACGACAAAGCGCCGATCTACATCGTGATAAAATGAATAGAACTAATTTTTTCTTTGTTGCCGGTGACACCCAAAAAGGTTCCAATCTGAGTAGTTTTAGTTGCAAGTGACGTTGTTTTAAAGCACTTCGAGTTGGCCGGAAAAATTGATGTTTAGTTAGGCTAGACGATATTCAAGTATACTACTTATGAAATCCGGCCTCCAATGATGAGTTGAGCCAGACCATTTGAAAGCCCCATGCATCAGGTAAACAGAATTGTTGTAGCAAAATAATAGTGTGAGCCTATGAGGCGTGGTTCACACGAAAGTGATACTTGGTAATTTTTGTAAGAGGCTTGTAGCTTATATGTTGGTTTTCTTGATCATTTTTATTATATTTCTTTCAAGCCGTTTTTAACGTTTCAAGTTTCTGTTGTATGTAGCCATGCCACATAAGTAGTTCATGTAAATACCGCACACACCGTTGTTTAGCTGTACTTTACTAATTAAATATTCATTGAAAGTTGCTTCTTGTTGAAAAGTCAAATATGAAGGCTAGAGAAAATACTGTATTTATTTGGTCAGTTTGATATATTAATGAGTTCTTTTATAATAGGTAGTGATGCGTGTGTTCTAATTTTTTACGAGTAATAGGTATTTGATGCATGCTTTTTGTTTCAGTGTTTTTAATTGGTTATGTTTTTTTGTTTTAGCAAACGAACAAAATGTATAGGGATCTAATTAAATTGTTATACGTAGTACGTAGTAGTAGTTTTTATTTATGCGCAACTAAGCTATATTTTTTTTAATTTTTATGTAACTTGTTCTTTATTTTTATATTAATGTAATCTTAAAAAATAACTAAATTTATAATAATGTGGAAATGCATTAAACTGTGTAAAGTTTAATATATTGTGAGAGTTTATATAAAATAATAAGATGCTGATGTTACGTTGATGTGACAATGTACTAAACTCTGTATTGCACCATGCATTGAAGATGCTCGAACATACATTGTATATGATTCATCCATACTTGGTCAATATGCCAAATTTCAAACAGATATTAACTGAAAATTTAAAGAAACGACCTTTATTTATTAACAAAACAAGTAGTATGAAACAACTCTTTAACCTTCTTGCAGAAGAAATGATAGCTCAAAAGCAAATTAGATCGAACAATGGGAAGAAGATGCAAACATCTAATTAAGATCCGTAAATTAGAATATAAAGGTGTGAAATACAAGTTGTAGGTAACAAGCCAAACATAAATATTCATATCCATTAATTAGAAGCTTTTCAATGAGACTAGTGCACGACATACAAATTAAGGTACGTGCTTATTCCAAACTTGACGTGACTTAGTACATGACTCAATACATTGTTGCGATCCCACAACATTAAGAAAATAACAAGGAATATATCAAAAACGAAAGATACAAGGAGTTGCATCTCTAGCTAGCTAGCTAGTAGAAGACACAGACTCTTATTATGTTTCTCGATCTCAAGCTTCTTAATTGTACTTAAAACAGCACACATACACATACACCAACTCCAACCACATGCATGCATGCATGTTGTTGTATACAAGATTGGAAAGCATTGCTAGTTTTCAATTTTGGGAGAAACCATGACTCCCCAACTGTCAATGTAAACTCCATCATGGCTTCCAAAGAATCCAGAAACTTCACATAAGGACACAGGCAGTGAGAAAGGATTCGGAGTTTCCTGTGTTGATGGGCCTGTGTTCTTGCTGTTTATTTCAAAGTTCAACGACTTAATATACTTGCTACCTTTATATGAATCCACACTTCCACTTATCTTAGTTATCTTATCCCCGTCAGTAATTTCAACCTAGTTAAAATTAAAAAAATATATTTATATTTATATAAAAATGTGAAGATAGCATTCATTTGTAAGTATGTAGAAAAATATACAGTAATAGATAAATGTACATGATTACATACCACTTGTTTTTCACCTTTCTTTTCACCAATCTTAGAAGTGCGTTCGTCCTTTCCATCTGCATCAACGTCAGTGAACTCGACTCCACATACAAATTCGGTACTAAAGACTGTGATCTTAGTTAACTTCCGACCATCTTCAAGTTGATATGACCGTCGACCAGTGAAACCATAATCCCCCCATGTTCCAACTTTTGCAAACACCTGCGGCTATCATTTGGATAAAATATACATATATACTAGTTACTAATATGTCAAATTAACTAACAACGAATTGAGAGTAAACATAAGATAATGAAAGAAATGGAATAAATACCATTATGATCTTGATTGATATCTTTATGTGTTTTCAAATATATTGATTTGGTACATATTACTCCAAACTATTCACCAATATATATATAGGCATGCACCAAGGGCTCTAAAGTAAAATACATAAACTTTCATTTAATACTATTTCTGACACGTATAATCTTTTAATGTAACACATTTTTAATACCATCTCTCCTCATTTTGCATTTTATACTTATCTTTTATATCTGTCTTTATGTACAACAAATTATATCCCATTTAACGTTCAAACGATTGAACATTAGAATTTAGAACAAAGAAATTCACACTTTTAGGTGTGAGCACATAATAATCCTCACACATCAGTAAGACTAAATATATTGAGATGTTTCTTCACGTTTCTAAGATTGACGATTGTGGTGTGCGAACTCTTTAGTCTCAAATTTATAAGCCTATTTTTTACAAAGCCCTGAAAATATTGGTAAGGCCATTGCGATATTGTTGTTAGAACTTGAACAATACAGAGACAAACTTATTCTCCACTTACAATGTTCAAGTTTGAAATTTTGTAGAAAATGAATCTACTTGTGCATAAAATCGATTAGAAACAACTATTTGGCTATGCAATCTTTATTAACGATTTTGCATCAAGATAAGCTACGAAGATCAATTTTAAATATATAAAAGTAACTTCTTTTCTTGTTTAGCAAAACTTTTTATGGTGTATCGAAGAACTCGCTTTAGGCCTCTCGGAATGTTGAGAGTTGAGACGGCTCTGTGTATGAATATCTCAAACCTTTCAAGCACTTATTTCTAATACATGGTGGTTATCCCCCTTAGGGGTGGCAATTTTTAATCCGACACGAAACACAACTCGAGATTGATACAAAAATAAACAGGTTAGGGTTGAGACTAAATAGGTTTGGGTTGTAAATGGGTCAACACAACTAACCCATTTAATAAATAGGTTAGGTTTTGGTTGAAATTCTCAGCCCGATTCCAACAGCCAACACGTTTAAAATAGAGTTAAAACATAAAGTATTAAAAATTATGTATATCGTACATTTATAAAAAAATAATAAGAAAAAATACAGTAAAAAAATCAACTACTTTGTGTCTAATGATAAGATACATGTCTATTCAAACTTTTTTTTTAATTTTATATTTATTATTATTATTATTATTATTATTATTATTATTATTATTATTATTATTCACACTAGTGTTGTTAGAGGGTGATTTAAGAAAGCGAGGGTAAAATTTTAAAATCGAAAGAAAAAAAATGACAAAAAAGAAAAGAAAAAAAAAAAAAAAAGACATCACACCACAAGAGTAAAATTATGCCAA
>LBNU01002679.1:70064-84197 GCA_014162995.1 Artemisia annua | reverse complement strand
AAAAAAAAAAAAAAAAAAAAAAAAAAAAAAAAAAAAAAAAAAAAAAAAAAAAAAAAAAAAAAAAAAAAAAAAAACCTTAAATTAGGGGTCAATTTTAGAAAAGGTATTTAACTTTTTCTTTATGGCATAAAAATTGTTATTATTATTATTATTATTATTATTATTATTATTATTATTATTATTATTATTATTATTATTTTGGTAATTTCCTTAGATATTTATATATATATTAGACATAACCCCTAACTTAGGTATCTTTTTGTGTCATTACGCATCTTTAATAATAGACATAACCCCTAACTTAGGTATCTTTTTGGGGCTTTTTGACCTTGGATTTGAAAATTCTTGTTTTGACCAGTTGCAAAGGTTTCCCAACACGTGTCGCCCCCCATGGGACGCCACGTGTCCAAAGTTGCCCAAAATTTGGCGGCGTTGCCTAAACTTTGTCCAAAGTTGCCCAAAATTTGCCACTTGTCGTCCCCCAGTTAAAGGTTGCGTTGGGCAACTAGTCAATACAAGAATTTTCAAATCCAAGGTCATAAAGCCCAGCGATTGGGCAACTTGATCATTTTTGGAATTATCCCTTTTTCCCTATCTTTTAATTAGCGAACTTGCAAAATGAACACATATTTTTGAATAAAACAAAGGCGTAACTTATACAACACCAATAATTTATATTTCTTTTATATATATATATATCAAATTTATTTATAAAAAATCTTCAGTTGTATAAGAAGACAAAGAGAAAACAGTTGAACATCTATGGATGCATCCAAAAAGGGAAATGATTTGCACATTTCATTTTTTCGATTGGCACACTTTAACCCGTGCGTTAAACAGTTGTATTATTTATAGATTCTACTTTAACTAGTTGTATATTTGAGTGTGCAAATCAAAACCACGCATAAATATAGTCAGAGAGTAATCATGTAAATATAGATATAAAAAAACTCCAAAACAAATAAAACACTTTCTTACTTAGCCTTTTAATTATGAGCTACTTGCATAATGAAAGCTACAACTTATCAAAACAAAAAGCTTGCTACTCTTTATAAGCTTGAAAAGACCTTTTAGCCCTTTACCAAAACAGGTCCATAATACGATACAGAGTTATCCCAACCAACTAACCTAAATGATTGCATGCTTCTAGAAAAGATTCATTAAGTGAAAGGGAACTAATAAATACACCAAAAAAGAATAAGAAATTAAAAGTTAAATGATTGTGCCAATAATTGTGCCAAATTAGTTTTAGATAAGGTCGGATGGGAAATCAAATAGAAACTATGAAGAGATGACAAAGGATTCTGAAGCTTCTACTACTTTGGATAAGACGGATGATGGTTTCCTTGTGGTTAGCAATAGTAAGAATAAAAGGAAGAATGTGGTTGCTCCTGCTCAACGGTTCAGCTTAATAAGCTTAAACCAAAATTTTGGCGACCTGTCTCGAAGAAGTCGGTTGCTACTAACGATAAAATCACTAATGAGGCAAGTACGAGTGGGAATGTTATTACTACATTGAATCCATTTGATGCTCTTGATGTGGCCGATACCGATGATAATGGTATTCCTTGTGCAACAACTGTTTCTCCTAAGGATGGGGCTGATTTGGAGATTTCTAAAGGTGGAAATAGAAGTACTACTCCTATTGTTGAGAAAATTGGGAAGATTGAAAAGCTTATTATTGAAGGGAAAGTTACTCTTGTTGATGATGATGGTACACCTCTTAAAAAGGTTGATTCTTCAACTATGATGGGTAACCCATTCTCTAAGGTGGGCAATGTGGTAGTTTCTGACAGCGATAATGATGAATTTTTTGATGATCACATTGAGACGTTGTATTCTGGAAGTGGAGGTAAGGAGCAGAGTCTTTATAAGCAATGGAAAGCGGATACGGGTGATGGCAACAATTATGATGTTGATGATTTTGGCCTCTCTCCTGCACAAATAAAGGCTGTTGGACTTCAAGACTTTTGTCTTAACTAGGTTGTTTTATATTTTTGCATAAAATTTTTCGATGAATATTATTTTATGCTGGGTTTTGTTTAGTAGTTTTATTGGTTGTAGCTAGTTGTCATTTATGGCATGTCATAAATGATTTAGTGGTTGTGTCAAGCGATTACTTGTGTTTAATGTGGTACTTCAGCCAAATTCCATTGTTCTTAAACTTTTTTTTGGAGTAATATATTTTACCGGGTGTAATACCCTTTACCCAAAAAAACTATGAAGAGATGAATTCCTTTTAGGGAATGATCTTTTATGCTAAATGAAATTCAGGTGTATTGGCGAAAAATAACAGAAACGTTGCAGGTGATGTAAAATCCAATTGCATATATACCAACTAAAACTCAAAAACTTACATATTTCCCCAAAATACAAGTTTTCAATGCATGATGTACAATGCAAGTTAAGCATGCTTTGGGTATATATGCAAATATGCAAGTTTTAGTGGGTATATATGCAATTGCCCCTAAATATATTGTTCCAAATTTTAATTGAACGAATTTAGGGAGTTTTCCAACCTGTTAATACAAATAAATAATAAAAACGTTTATTTATATTTTACGATCTTCTAATGTTTTGTCGATAACAAAGGTAAAATCATTTTAAAGAGAAAAAAAATACGTAATGTTTTGAGCCAATAGTTTACTAACTTATTTCACTAAACAAATATATCATCGAACATGTTTAGTTAAATAGTTTACATAAAACCAAAACCATTTTATAAAAACACTTAAGTAACCTTAGTTACTTATATTTTATAAAATGCATGCAACTTGTAAAAGCAAACTAGGAAAGACTTGGACTATTCATGACCCAAAACCAAGTCCATAAACCATAACCCATGGAGCTTGATCCATAACCCATGACCCATTACATGACATCATGCATGACACCTAAATGGGTAAAACTCATGATCCATGACCCAAAGTCCATAACCTATAACCCAAAGTCTATAACCCATGACACAAGATGTCTTTGACATCATGCATGAGATCACATAAACCATGGATCATAATGCATAACCCATAACCCGTAATTGTAACACAAAACCCAGACTAATGATACCAGATACCCAGATCCCTGGGTTTACACTAGTCGGATCCCTTTAGGAAGGAATCCACCGGATCCAGGTGAACAGTACTCAAAATTGCCTATAAATAGTGAGTCATTCTTCTCTTGTTTCTCACCCCTTTTAGACATATCTTATCTCTATGTTCTAAACTATCTAACCTCGGATATAAGGATCTTTTTATGTAGTCTTTCTTTATGATCTCTAGGTTCCTTCTAAAGGCGAGATCACAACCTCTCGAAGACTTGCAAGCTCATGATATGAATAGCCAAGATTCTTCTCTTCCTCTTCAAGATCACAGAAGGGCATCTTGTTGTTCTTTCTTCTTCTCAAGGGTGTTGTAGATGTGTTGAGTCGTTAGGTGTAAAAAGGACGTTGGTTCCTTTAGTTGTGTTGTGATAAAAGTGTTGATCGGGTAGTGGTTCCTCCATTGTAATGGAACCCGGTATCTAGCCTTGTACTGGATAAAGTGTAGGCGACGAAGGTTTGGCTCTACCTCGTGAAAGAGCTCGGTATTTAGCTTTGTACTAGATAAAGTGTAAGCGACGTTGTGAAGGCTTCTCCGCCGGTGAAAGGAGTTTGTCTTGTGTAGTGTTTACGGAACTCTCGAGTTGGGTACTCGGGGAGTGGAGTCGGGCAAGGAAGGTATCCTTGTTATAGCATACGAGGATTCTAAAAGGTTTGTTAAGGAGTGTGATGATAATGCAACATAACAAACATGTATGAACCTGTGTTATAGCATACGAGGACTCAAGATGTTGAGACAAAATATGATTACGAGTAACTTGTACATTTTACGTTATGTATTACAAGTTACATGTTTGTCATCAACAAAACAAATGAGACTGTATAGATTAAATATCGTAATATTTGCACTAGCACACCCCTCACCTTAAACATTGATTGATGGTAGAAACTTATTTTATTATTCCTAATAGTGATCAAATTGTTACCCTAGGCCTTTGGCCTGATGATATGTGACTATGTGAGTGTGTTTACCAACAAATACGTTGTGAATTCAAATCTTGTTTGAGACATTTGTAAGATTGTGTAAAATATGTGGTATATGTGTGAAAAAAATTTATATTACAAGTACATTGAAATAAAATCACATGTACCACTAGGGGTGGCAATTCGGGTCGGGTTCGGGTTGGCGGGTTCGGGTTGTCAGGTTGGCGGGTCAGAAAACCCCAACCCAAACCTGACCCATTTAAATCATCGGGTCAACTACGTCAACCCTAACCTGTTTACATGTAACCCGAACCTGACCCACTAACCCGTATATATACTTGGGTTGACGGGTTAAATAGGTTAACGGGTTTCGGGTTGACCCATTTAACCCATTTTATATACAAAAGTTAGAACATTACACGAGCTAAACGGTTAGCGAGTCGACCCCTTTAACACATTTAACCCATATAATTAAATATAAATAATTTTTTTATTTAAAAAAAAAAATCTTAAACGGGTTGGCGGGTCGACCCGTTTATATTATTCCTAACCCGAACCTGACCTGTTTAATAAACGGGTTAGATATGTCGACCCAAACCTGACCTGAAATCTATTTTGCTCAACCCGAACCTGTTAATTTCCGTGTCGGTTTCAAGTCGGGTTTCGTGTCGGGTCAGAAATTGCCACCCTACCACACTTAATAGGTAGAATATGCCCTAGCTACCACAAAATCATTCATATTCCAGTGCCAAACTTATGAAGACAATCTAACTTGGAATTTAGTTGAATCCAACAACTAAGTGACCAAATCATAAATCCTTGGACCCAGCTGGGCTAACCCATTTTTTTCATGTGACTAATAGGGATAATCAAACTTGGTCTTAGATTGGACAAGCCATTGAGACTACCACCACATATAATGATAGATATATAGGGTGCGTTTAGTTGGGGGAAAATATCCTTGTTTTCCACAAAATGTTTTGTAGAAATTAGAAAATAAGGAAAACATAGATCGCGTTCAAATAAGCGTTTTTCAACAAAATATTTTGCAAAACACAAAATCCCTTATTTCCTAACTTAACAAGGAAAATTACAAAACAAATTTTAGATGTTTTCCTTGTTTCTTTTGTAACCCACAACCCTCCCTCCCATTCTTCAAAATAGAAAATACAAACATCAACTAAAGGCGTTTTCTATATTTTTAAGTGTTTTGTGGAGATAAATTTCACTTCCAAATTTTTATAAAACTAGAGATAGAATACACAGAATTTTTTTTCCAACTAAACGCAATCATATTAACGCATAATTCAGTCTTTAAAAGAACAAAACATAATATATTCTTTAGCTAAGCTTCAATGACATTACAAATGTATCATAATAGGAAGTTTAAGAGGGTGTGATACTTGACATGCATCAGTATAGCACACCTTTTCACTGCACATCCTTAGGTTTTCACTATAAAAGTCAAAATGGTTCTCAAAATTTCAAATGAAGCGAGTAACTAATGCCTAATGGTACTTCATAATTAGGGGCAATAATAATCCTACATACCATTTATCAACAATATACCTTCAAGCAAAGATTAAAGGTTCAACTAATTAGAACAGCAATAAATATACAAAAGAAAAAAAAAAAAAAAAAAAAAAACCCCCGAGATTGCTCATATGTTAGTGGAAGACAAGAGAATAACATCAGACGTGTTATTCAAATTACTTTTAGATAAGGTCAGATAGGAAACCGGATAGAAACTATGAAGAGATGAACCCCTTTTAGGGACATGTTCGTTTATGCTAAATGAAATTCAGGTGTATTAAAATTTGTATGTCAATATTTTGGCGAAAAATAACACAAATGTTGCAAGTGATGTAAAATCCAATATAAATATTATTCCAAATTCTATGGAACAAATTTAGGGAGTTTTCCAACCTTCTACTACAACAAAAATGTTCGCATCTTTTACATGACTTGGTTTAGCTTGTAATCTGGTGTGCAACATATTGCAAATGGAATCGCTTAATCATCTTCAGCTATAACTGCTACTTGCCTCATGACCACTTGTCGCCTGTTTTTATGAATATTAAAATATTTAGCATCAATGTAAATACGCTATAAAATGGAAAATAAGTTTTGTAAAGACCATAAGTTTGTCAAAACCTCCGATCTGAACTCTAATATGTTTTGCTTACATTCGTGTACACTTATTTGTCTTTTTATCACTAGATACAAAGATTTTAATAAGCAAAATGTGTTTTAGTCATTCGCTGCAATGACACATATATTATATATATTTTCTCGTAAAATTGTATTATAAAGACATCGAAAGATATGTTGTTGGTGTAACTTCAAGAAGCAAGATAATTCAAAAATTAATACACACATAGGTTATTATAATTTGCATTTTCATTTATTTAAGTTACTCAAATATAGAATATACTTTGCATTTTTTGATTCAT
This sequence comes from Artemisia annua, assembly GCA_014162995.1. Taxonomy (NCBI): domain Eukaryota; kingdom Viridiplantae; phylum Streptophyta; class Magnoliopsida; order Asterales; family Asteraceae; genus Artemisia; species Artemisia annua. Next base: position 77,723 of record LBNU01002679.1, on the reverse strand, counting down.
GTGCGTGAACAAAACTTTAAAATTAGTATAATTTCATAAGTATAAAGAGAAGATAATTGTATAAGGTTTAAAAAGAGAAAACTTTGAAAAGATTAATACTAATGATTATATACTAATGATTATAAAAATAATAACAAAATGAAATAAAAATAAAAAAGTCAATGATTAGTGTAATCATTTATACATTTTGTGAATTAAAAGTAGAAGCAAAATGATTGCTGTAATTAAAATTTGATGTCATATTGGTGTATTTAGACTCACCTTATACATATATTGTGGATTGGGACAAGTTATAAATACCCTAAAAAAGCCGAGTGGAATTGTGTATATACTTATGTAATATGAGTATATACATATATTATGGATTGGGACAAGTTATAAGTAAACAAAAAAAGCTGGTTGTACCCTCCTGTTTTTTTAATTTTTTAATTTTAATTTATTTTTATTTTTATATGTATAATTTTGTTTATATCAAAAACTATAAAATTGAAAGTACGAAACAGAAAATATAAAGTTTAATAAGTTAAAAGCTTAAAATTGACAGAAAACATGGAACAAAAACTTATAAAAAATTGTGTTGTACTGTAAACTTAGTGATAAAAAGATTTTTTTTGGTACCTTTATCCCTTTTTAAGATGGGCCAAAGAGGTACGTATAACATAAACCTATGTATATACTCGTATTACATAAGTATATACAGTACCACTCAACGTTCAAAAATTAGAACATGTGCACATAAGAAAAGTGAGGGGTCCATGGCTCATGTCCTTAAATTCAATCATGTCCTTAAATTCAAGCATGTGGCTCATTCCTTGTGGTGTTTTGTGGTCAATGTCACTTGGGATTGGGGTATGTGTTTGGGGGATATTGATTATATGTTGCGTCTCTTCGAGGGTGTATTTGGTTAATTGGTCCGTACCTTTTTTTTTTTTATTATTATTATTATTATTTTTTTTTTGTCCCTTATCTTTAATCGGCTTGTTTAGGGAGAAAGGATGTCGTCTGTTAGTATCGTTTCTTTTGTTGGTTTAATATATTGTTGCCTTTCTAAAAGAAATAAAAATTTGCGGTTTGTTGACAGTAACATGCTCAAATAATCACACATCGGTTATAGAAGTTAACACAATGCCTATTGAATGTGCATTGCTTAATTAACTCTAAAACTTTTACTGTATTAATTTCAGTGTAACATTTGTTGAAAAAAGGTAAATTTGACTATAATTATCCCGAGGACATGTCCTCGGAGAAACTATTGCTAAAAATTTAACGCTCTCAAGTCTCGATCAAGGATTTTCTTTTGTCATTTAACGGGTTTCATCGACGACATAGTGTCGTCGAATTATGCTCGATTTTACTTCTTTGTATACTTATTTTTAAAAAGGATAAACATTAGGTGACGACTTTGTCGTCACTAAACTTTCTTATTAAAAAAATTATTTTAAAATAATTATTTATTATTTAAAAAAAATATGTTTAATAAAATAATTAAATTTGGATAACAATTTGGTGACGACTTTGTTACTAAGCTTATTTGTTAACAAAATTAAATATTTAGTTTAGTGACGACAATGTCGTCACTATTTTTTATATTTTTTTTCATACACTTTTGGTTATTTAATCTTTATAAAAAAAATTAAATATTTAGTTTAGTGACGACAATGTCGTCACCAAATAATTATCCAAATTTAATTATTTTTATTTTATTAACAATAAATTTTAAAATTAATAAATAATTTATTTCAATAAATAAGTTTAGTGACGAAGAACCGAATTTTTATCCTTTTAAAAATAATAAATAATGATTTTTAAAATAAAGTTTTTTGATAAATACATTTCGTGAGGACCACCAAACAATTATCCAAATTTACATTCTTTTTTATTTTATTAGAAATACTTTTTAAAAAGAGAAAAGTCCAAAATACATCCATATGGTTTGCCCTAATCCCGCTTTACATCCTCGTGCTTTTTTTTGGCATAAAATCATCCCGCCATTAATAAAGTTGCTACAAAATCATCTCTCCGTTAGTAATATCAGTTAATGAGGACTAATGATGCAAATTATTTTCCGTTATCTCCTAACAAGAGTTAAAATATTTGCATCGTTAGTCCTCATTGAGTTAAAATATTTGCATCGTTAGTCCTCATTGACTATAGAGTTAAAATATTTGCATCGTAAGTCCTTATTAAGTTAAAATATTTGCATCGTTAGTTCTCATTGACTATAGAGTTAAAATATTTGCATTTAGTCCTCATTGAGTGAAAATATTTGCATCGTTAGGCCTCATTGACTATTCTTATGTTTTTATCTTTTTTCATCCGTTTTTCTTACGTTTCGTCCGTTTTATTCGTTTTCGTCCATTTTTCTCATGTTTTCATCGGTTTTTATCAGTTTTCATCCGTTTATATACGTTTTCATCCATTTGTCTCATGTTTTTATCCGTTTTTCTCACGTTTTCATATGTTTTTATCCATGTTCATACACTTTTATTCGTTTTCGTCTATTATTCTACGTTTTCGTTCGTTTTTCTTATGTTTTTATCCGTTTTCATACATTTTTATACATATATTATGTATGAAAACGGATAAAAATGAATGAAAATGGATAAAAACGTATGAAAACTTGACATTTAATAAAAATGTTTCTGTATCAATTTTAAATCAGGATTTTGACCCCTTTCTAATCCGAATCATCAAAAGTGTAAAAAACGAAAGTTGTCTGGAATTATGTTTTATATCGAAACACACGATATTTTAACCTGAAATTGCAAAACAATGACTGTTTACTACCATAACTTAAGCGGTTTTCGACCAAATTCATAACTTTTAAACTCTTGTAAATCTAATAAGTTATAAGTTTTCTAAATCATCAAACTTATAAGATTTACAAGAGTTTATAAGTTATGAAATTGGTCAAAAATCGCTTAAGTTTTGGTAGTAAACAGCCATTGTTTTGCAATTTCAGGTTAAAATCTAGCGAGTCTTGATGTAGATTATTATTCCGGACAACTTTCGTGTTTTACACTTTTGATGATTCGGATCAGAAAGGGGTCAAAATCATGATTTAAAATCAATACAGAAATTTTTTTTATCAAATGTCAAGTTTTCATACGTTGTTATCCATTTTCATATATTTTTATCCGTTTTCATACATAATATATGTATAAAAATGTATGAAAACGGATAAAAACATAAGAAAAACGAACGAAAATGTAGAATAATAGACGAAAACGAATAAAAGTGTATGAACACGGATAAAAACGTATGAAAACGTGAGAAAACAGAAGAAACAGATAAAAACATAAGAAAAATAGATGAAAAAGTATAAAAACTGACGAAAACTGATAAAAACCTATGAAAACATGAGAAAAACGGACGAAAACGTAAGAAAAACGGATGAAAAAGGATAAAAACGTAAGAATAGTCAATGAGGACTAACGATGAAAATATTTTAACTCAATGAAGACTAACGATGCAAATATTTTAACTCAATGAGGACTAACGATGCAAATGTTTTAACTCTATGGTCAATGAGGACTATCGATGCAAATATTTTAACTCAATGAAGACTAACGATGCAAATATTTTAACTCTATAGTCAATGAGGACTAATGATGCAAATATTTTAACTCAATGAGGACTAACGATGCAAATATTTTAACTCTTGTTAGGAGATAGTGGAAAATAGTTTGCATCGTTAGTCCTCATTAACTGATACTACTAACAGAGGGATGGTTTTGTGGCAACTTTACTAACGGATTGATGATTTTGTGCCAAAAAAAAAAAGCACAAGGATGTAAAGCGGGATTAGGGCAAACCACAGGGATGTATTTCAGACTTTTCTCTTTTTAAAAAGTATTTTTAATAAAATAAAAAAACGTAAATTTGGATAATTGTTTGGTGGTCCTCACGAAATGTATTTATCAAAAACTTTATTTTAAAAATCATTATTTATTATGTTTAAAAGGATAAAAATTCGGTTCGTCGTCACTAAACTTATTTATTGAAAAAAAATTACTTATTATTTTTAAAAATTATTGTTAATAAAATAAAAATAATTAAATTTGGATAATTATTTGGTGACAACATTGTCGTCACTAAACTAAATATTTAATTTTTTTATAAAGATTAAATAAGCAAAAGTGTATGAAAAAAAGAATAATAATGACGACATTGTCGTCATCAACTTGTTTGGGCCCCACTTTTACTTTTGCCGAAAAATCTGGATTTGAAAAAAGGTTGAGAACGTTGGGCTCATCGAAATTTGGTGACAACTATGTAGTCACAAAAAAGTTTCCCGTCCCTAAAAGTCTTTTTGCTTATAGTGTTATAAGCATCTCAATACACTTTATAGCTATTTTCTATGTTTTGACAATTTATCAATAAAATACATCCCCAATTGACATGTTATCATACCAATATACGGAGTATTCAATAGGATGAATATCCTCATGCCCAGGAATAAATTCAACAAGAACCACATGGGACAGCCTTCTAGATATCCACAAACAACTATGTATATATATTCACGTAAGACAAAAGTTCAATATGAAACAATATTTATCTAAAGAACAAATAAAAAAATCTCAACCATCCATATTTTTTCATCCAATGGTTTAGATTAAAATGAACAAATATATTGAGGGGCATTTTAGTCATTCAATACATTTTACCCAACCCCTAAACACACACACTCACACTCCTCACACACACTCACACTCCTCTCTCTCATCTATCTCTTCTCTCTCATCTATCTCTTAGATCCTCAAACCACCAGCTCCATCCAAATCCCTAATTCAAAAATTCATTCATTGATCTATCAATTAATTATCACAATCCCAAATGCTAAATTGATCTAGATTATCACGGCAGAGTCGATTAAGTTGCGGTAGCGGTTGTGGTGCGGTTGCGGTTGCGGTAGCGGCAAAGTCGATTATGTTATGAACATGGATTAACAATACATCTTTCTGTTCGTTATTTGTTTCTTTTATAAATAAGTTTGATATATAAAGTTGCCACCGTCGTTCTGCTTCTCATTGTTACTATGGTTCTTCTTCTGCAAAAAGCCATAAGTAACGCGATGTTTGTGAATGAGTCAAGTGTGTTTGGAAATTATTTAAAGTTGTGACCGTGTGAAATGATTATGGAGAGTGAAGTGGTATGGTTTTTGAAGAGGGTTCATGTCTTCAAAGCAGTTACTATTAAATTTCATTTATAAATAAGTGGGGCATGACTCTAAACCACTCGGTTTGTATGCAAGTTGACTTCAAAAGTTAAAATGTCACTCACTTTTGAAAAAATAAAGATAGTAAAAAGAGTAAATTGCAAAAATCGTCCCTAAAGTTTGGCCAATTTGCATGTTTCGTCCCAGAACTGTCGAAACTGCAAAAACCGTCCCTGTGGCAAACCTTTAGGGCAAATATCGTCCCCGACCAACATCAAATGACTAAAATACCCCTGTCCAAACTTTAGGGACGATTTTTGCAATTTACTCTTCAAATCTCTTTTTAGGTTCTGTACACAAAGATGGTCCCTGTTTGCTGTCAACGTTTTACAGTTAAGTCCCTAATTTGGGGATGGGCAAGTAGTGTGTAAATCCGTTAATTATTTGGCACAGTTAGTCCTCAGTTAATATTGCCAAGGTTGAAGTCCTCACTTTTCTAATAAAAAGTCCTCATTTTTTGCCACCGTTAGTCCATCGTTTTATATTTGCACCGTGTTCAATCTTTTTCCGGTTTTCGTCATTTTTTACGTTCTCGTCCGTTTTTAACAGTTTCGTCTCTTTCTTTATTTTTTTTACGTTTTCGTCCGCTTTTTTACGTTTCGTCTGTTTTCTATGTTGTTTTTATTCGTTTTCGCCTTTTTTACTTGTGTAAATCATCAAACTTATTTGAAAAAACGACGAAAACGTGTAAAATTGGCTTAATTTTATAGTAGAATTAGCCCTTGTTTTGCCATTTTTCAGGTTAAAGTCCCGTGAGTCATTGGATGTAAACTCATTCCGGACAATTTCGTGTTTTTACATTTTTGTCATGATTCGGACTAGAACGGGGTCAGAAATTCGTGCAGCTTAAATCGATACAAAAACTTTTTTTTTTTTTTTTTTTTTTATCAAATATCAATTTTATTCTAGTATACTTACCTAATTACAAAAAGGGCTGGAAACGCTAAAAAAAAATGGCGAAAACGGAAAAAAAAACATAAGAAAACAGACGAAAAACGGTAAAAAAACGACAAAAATGTAAAAATAGACAGAAAACGTAAAAAATTGACAAAACGTAAAAAAAGATAGACGAAAATGCTTAAAAAAGTATTGGACTGAGCAAGCGGTAAAAAAAAACATAGACGAAAACGTAAACAAAATTGGACCAAAAACGTAAAAAAAAATAGACGAAAACGTTAAAAATGACGGACGAGAACGTAAAAATAATTAACGCGATTGACAACGGTGCAACAATGCATAACGGAGGACTTAACGGTGCAAAAAATGAGGAACTTTTTTAGAAAATGGAGACTAACTTTGCCAAAAAAAATTAACGGAGGACTAGACGCTGCAATAACTTATACGGATAAACTAACTGCCCATCCAAATTGAGGGACTAACTGTAAAACTGACGCAACACAGAGACCATTGTGTGTAAAAAAACTAAAAGAGATTTAGAAGAGTAAAGTTGCAAAATGTCCCTAAAGTGCTTGACAGGGGTATTTTAGTCATTGCATGTTGTCGAGGGACGATATTTGCCCCCAAAAAGTTTGCCACCAGGTAACGGTTTTTGCTAGTTTCGACAGGTGCGTGGGACGAAAACATGCCAATTGCGGGGGCCAACTTAGGTACGATTTTTCAAAAGGTATGGTCACCTCTTAGTAAAAAGCAAAAGCAAGCAACTTTGTTAGCTTTTGGGACATGTATAGTTATGTAGACTTGTTTCTCTTTTTCACTCGGTAAAAAAGAGTGAACTTTTATGTGCGTGGTATTTAAGAGTCAAAGATTATTTTTTAAAGTTTTTGTTTTCTTTAGCTTTGAAAATGTTATAGTCTCTTTGATCCTTTTGTGATCAGTATAAGAATCGCCCATTGTGGTATGTTCCATAAAGAATTCTCGATGGGATTGCATCAGCCGCGTATGATCCCTGTGTGGGGTGTGATTTCATACAGAATCCCATGGGATTCACATGATCCCATGGGAGTGCGGACAATTGTACTCCATGCGATTCAGTACTGAATCCTTTGTGCATTTAATGCGTCTTTTTATGGAATCCCGTGGGATTTTCTTTACGAATCCCGTGGGATTTTTCTGGACGGAAATTTTGAAAAAAAAAAATTATCTTTTTACGAATCCTGTGGGATTTCTTTACGAATCCCGTGGGATTTTCTGGACGAAAATTTTGAAAAAAAAAATTCGTCTTTTTACGAATCCCATGGGATTTTTACGAATCCCGTGAGATTTTTCTAAACGGAAATTTTGGAAAAAAAAAATCGTCTCTTTACGAATCCCATGGGATTTTTTACGAATCCCGTGGGATTTTTCTGGGCAGAATTTTGAAAAAAAAATTCGTCGAAAGTATATAACAATGCATATCTATAGAAAGATAATTTTTTTCTCGTCGCGATGGTGTATTTTTCGTAGCTTGAAGATTTACCGTTTGCAAGATATGTTGTTTT
>LBNU01002679.1:25486-68282 GCA_014162995.1 Artemisia annua | reverse complement strand
TTATTCACATTAAATGCATGGATTATTTTCGATAAAAAGTTTGAATTTGCTATGTTAAAACTATCGCGGTTTCTCAGATAATGTTTATCACTAATGATCAATTGCACGACGTAAATCTTCTAACATATAGAATGAAATTAGTTAATATTAATTATTTGCCAACTTTCGCAACCTGCATATTGACTAACGACTGTTTAATTTCATCTAATTGTCATGTGATAATTTGGCAATCTGCACTTATTCTTCAAGATTGTAAAGTATATTATGAGGCTGCATGAATAGAGAATTAGGTATCTTGTACTCTATGCAGACTACTTAAGACTGCCTTGTTTTAACTAAAAAGTTATGTCAACTCACATTAAATTTAGGGATGATCTTACGAACCGTGGATGCCGATGGTATTGTTGCAATTTCTAGTGTTCGTACGTAATGTTTGTGAGATGTTTATATAATTTTTTATCAATTCGTTCCATGTTTAATCATTTTATATCGGAACATCTATCAGTTTATACTAAATAATTAAGTAAACGTATATACTTCGTTTATCTGATGTTAACAATATTTTGGTGGAAGTATAAAATTACAATATAAGTGGAATGTTCCACACTTGTTACATGTCAGCCTCTGTATTTCATGTTAGTGAAATAAAAAATTGTATTACATATGTTTCTTTTTACTAATTAGAATATAGATTTGATTATAAATTATTCAATGATTTCCCTTACAGTAGAATAAAGGGTAATTTGTAAATTATAACAAATTTAATAGATTAGTAATAGAGATCCAAAACCTACACATGAAACTAATAATTGAACTGTATAATGCAAAACAAAAATAAAAATTAATTTTAGTTCAAACTACTAACTAATCAAGTATCCAAGTACATATGGCACTCAACTTTAGCCTTTTTACTTCATTAATTTTTTTGCTTCTCCCATACTTAAGAAATCACTAATATTCCAGATCTAACATTATGAATGATCGATACATGTATAAGTTAACTATGCATCTTGGTTCCTATCAACCATATGTGGACTGCAAAAAATATTAATGATAATTATACTTTCTACAACGGCGACAGTAGTTATATAAGCCGCAATGTGTCATGAACTCAATCATGATTTATAGGTTATACAGGAAGTAATGAATATGCCATAATTATACAATTAATCATGCTAGAGTCAAGACGATGTTAGATCATAACTTCCTACCCAATTAGCCAAGACAATATATGTATGCTGATCATACATTCATCTTATTCTTAACGTTCAGACCAAACGGCAGCCAGAAAAACCTTCAATACAATAATATATTAATTTAATACAGTACATTTCACCAATGATGTATTGATATACATTTACCTAAATAGCAATATGTTATCAATTTAAACAAAATATAGGAATCTGTACAATTACAAATATAATACCTATATATTCGATAAGAATGATGAGTTAGAAGACCAGAATATATTGAATCAGAGTACTCCCTTATGGGAAGGATGATATAGGTTTGTTTGGTTGCCAAACTTGAGAAAGTTGTCTATATTATAGTTCTTCTTTAATGTTGTATATTACTAATGATGGGTCCACATTCTTACCTTCATGTAACCTCTACAATTTATAGTGCCTAATGGAAAAATGACACGTCGCATGCCCCCCTCATAAACACACTTGCATTGACAGTGGCTAATAACTACATGAACTTCACATAGGACCAATTGTAACTTAAGACCTTTTGCAACATTTAAGACTAACTGGTTTTCTCTACAACTCATGGCCTAAATTGTATGTCAGTAATCCACATAAATATTGGGACTGAATTTAGATGTTTATAGATTAGATAGTAGATATAGATACCAAATAATAATTTATATTTAGAGATACTTACTTTCATTTTACCCTATTTTTGAACAATACTCATAGTGATTGTTATTTGAAAATCAAACACACCCTATTTTTAAACCAATATTGATAGTCTTTTGCTTGTTTCTATTTGTAATTGTTTTTCTTACTAGCTTCTTGTTAGTTTAATAATATCTCAGCTATTAAGGGCATCCAGAAATGCTTCTACATAGTATCATTCAATAGAGGAATAATATGACATGCCATAGATCAATGCATTGTAAAATTAAGAAGATTGAAAGGGAGTTGGTTTCTGAACACACAAGTATTATACCATCTTGGTGATGTCTTCCACTACCTGTTCACTATAAATTCATTTAAAATAAAAGTATATGATGACATGACAATTCAGTTTTGAGTATGTAATGTTTAATGGGTTGTAGAGATTTTGTGTGAAGGGTATAATGATGATATGACATTATATTCAACTCAAAAATATTGTATGCATTGTGAATAACCTAAAGAAAATGAAAGAAAGCCAGGAAAGAGAAAAAATGAGGGCCCGTTTAGTTTGCAGAAGGGTTTTAAGATTATGATTAGGATTTGGATTTGATTTTGGGTTAGGATTTAGATTTGGATTTAATGTAAAAAGAGAAAATATTTTATAAATTTAATAAATTATTGTTTATAAAAAAAAAAATTAGTATTAAATTAATCATATTTAATCTATGACTTTTTTTCTTTCTTACATAAAGACAAAACCAAAGACCAAAATGAAAAAGAAAAAAAAAACGAACAAAGAAAAGAAATGACAAATTAATAAAACAAACCCCGGCTCCAATATCTAGCTCCAATGTGAATTTCTGCAACCCTTCTGACAGAAATGTGATCCAGATTTTAAAACCTAAAGGTGTGTTTGTTTGAGGGGTGTGACACTGTTGGCTTGGACTCAACTCCAAAAATATTAGTTTGGTAGCTGCTTTTGGAATAATATGAAGGATTAGAATCATAGAACCCATACCACTGAAAATTGGTGGGATTCATAAAAGATTTGTGACACATTGATCCTATTTAATTTTTTAGCTACACAATCTTGTACCTTTTTCTTTTGAGGAATGCTACACTCACTAAAATTTTAAAAAAAACAAATCCACACAATGACATGGATGTATATGATTAGGTTAATTAAAAAGAAGAGAGAGAATATAAAATTGAAACCACTAATGATAAACATCCATGTCAGTGTGTGGATTTTATTTTTGTAAAATTTGAGGGGATGTAGGAATTCTCTTTTTTTTCTTGCTCATTTTTTCCCTTATTTTATTCTAAACAATGTTTTTAAATCCTTTGTGTATTTATAAATCAAACTTTTTTATATATATAGTAATATATATTCTCTCTCTTAATCTTTTATCAAATATATTCCAAATCTTTAAAACTTTTCTCAAATCCAAATATAATTTTAAACCCACTCACAAACCAAACAGGCCCAAAAACAAAAACAAATATTACTACTTTTTTATTTTGAGTCCAAACCCATCAATCCAAACCCTTATACCAAACGCCCCTCAGTAGAAGTAGGAACGGTTGACCAATAAGTATGGACAAAAGGCTTTGACTGATTTCCATTGACATGCAAAACAGTTGTCACCAGTCACCTCACACCACCTTTCTGTCCATAAACAAAAAGGGCATTTTCGTCAACTTTCATCCACGTCATTTCCCTTCCTGCTAACTCACTCTGCTAATCCCCACCTATACATACATACAGCTTTTCTGTATCTATATCTCATCAAATTCATCTTAACCGCATTCAATATATCATTTCTTGAAGAATTTTCAAATATTGCTTAATTCTTGACCACATTGTTAAACAGGCTGTGCTGTTGATTAAAAAAAAGATAACAGAATTAACGGATTAACAAACGATTGTAACGGTCTTCGGAGCTTGTAAGTTTATACATTACGATAATGCTGATCAATTTGTTAGCGGTCTAATTGTTCTTCTTAACCGAATTGTGACGCCATCGTGTGTTTGTTATGTGATTAGAGTGTTTCACGTTGCGGTTTTCGGTTGTCCGAAATTTGATTGTTGAGAAATTAGGGCTTGCCTTGTTTGATATATTGAAAAAAATTGGAGTACTAGTTGCGGAAATTAGGAATCGGTTGTTTGTTGAGATAGGCGTTTAAGTACGAATTTTAGGACTGTTGATAATTGTGATAATTTGATGCATCGATTTACAAGTATAGAGGTGGTTGTGTTGTTTATTTGGTTATTGTGGTGGCCTAAAGTCGAATCACAAATATATAATCCTCAATGGGAACCTGCAAGGGCTCTGGATGCTACTCTTCAGGAGTATGCGTATCGTGCATTTGTTCATCCACGTACCGGTATACCTTTTGATGGAATTATTCCTCCGTATTTGACTGGGATTGAGGTATCGGCGATGAGGCTTAGGAGTGGTAGTTTATTTCATAGAGGCGTTCAGACATTTAAGGAGTTTAGGATTCCTGTTGGTTTAAGGGAGCAGCCGTATGTTGAGAGGCTTGTTATGGTTTATCATAACTTGGGGAATTGGTCCACGACTTATTATACTTTACCTGGTTATACGTATCTAACTCCGGTATTGGGTCTTCTTGCGTATAATGGGTCAGATTTATCAGCGACTAATTTACCTGAACTGGACATGTGGGCTTCGGATGAAGCTATTATAATAAAGTTTGGAAAGATAAGCACAATACCTGATGGTTTGGTTGCCAAGTGTGTCTGGTTTGATTTGCATGGTCAAGTGAATTTCACGAATTTGGAATCTGGTAATGAGTGTTGGACGTTTGAACAGGGGCATTTCTCTATTGTAGTGGAAAACGATGCCCCTACTGTACCAGCACCTCATGTGCCAGTACCTCCTGCACCACCTGAAGCTCCTGCGCCTAGTAGTAGAACTAAAAAGAATCACTCAATGGTGTGGGCTATGGTTGGTTCAATATCTGGTGGAATCGCATTGTTGGTGCTGTTAGGATTGCTGATACTGTGGGCTTGGCGATATAAAAAAAGAAAAAGAATGCGTGAATTAGAAAGAGCTGCAGATGCTGGTGAAGCGTTGAGAATGACAAGAGTTGGGAGTATGAGAGCACCATTCGCTTTGAGCACAAGAACGATGCCAAATTTAGAACATGACTTCTCTGTTTGATTATCTGTGTTGATATCCTGTACAAGCTGCCTCCGTCACATTCATTTGCCTCTGCACAAAATAGACTGACAATTTCCTGCCTTTTAGGTATCCTATTCCACTTACTCTTTACATCTACTCGTTCATATTCTAGATAGGCTTATTGTGTAAATGATAAACACTAACGAGACTATCATATCTTCATCTTATGATATGTGAATTTTGTAAGATTTAGCCCATTCCGGTTGAGTTTTGATGTCCTATTGACAAGGGATAATCTTTGTTCATGAGATTTGAATCTTTTCTAGCAGTTGAATGTAATATGATATTAGGATGTTAAAGATATGATATTATGATGTTAAAGAAGCGTACGATTTATATAATTTAGCTTTGCGTGTGCTCTCATTATTAAATTGGGAAGCTCTTGTACACTTTGTAGTTTTAGTTTCCTGTAGAACATGATTCATTTTCGACGAAACATGAAAGACAATGTGATCAGTAATTTAGATATTTTGTTGCTTCTGGTTGGAAATTGGGCCTTGGTTACTTGGTCGCCAGCCTGTTGCTTGTAAGTAGAAATCTTTCAGCATTGAGGATTTTGGTAACATGTTGATTTAAATATAGCTATGCCTGTGATTGTTATTTTGAATATGAAAGTAGCATGTGTGAAGGTCACACAGAGGTCAACCGAATAGTATGTCTAGTCCGTGTCTCATTAATTGTAGGCAGGGCTTGAGACATGAGATATATTTTAAGCTAGTTTGATTATCTCATTAAATAATCATAGATTATTTTATTTTCTTGGGTAAAGGGTTACTGTAAAGTATATTATTCACAAAAGTGTTTAGTACAATAGAATGTGGACTTTTACCACATTAACCTCAAGCTACGCTTATTACGACTCATGGACATGTATAGGACATGCCCATATACATGAAATACATCTAGCCCAAACATAACCAAAACCAAAACCAAAACGAATGACCACCCAACATGGCACAACATCTAGCATTTTGGAAATAGCCATAAATTAACAATAAGAATAACGCCTAATCAAGCAAGGGCACTTCCATCTTGAACTTGACCACAGAGAACAAAGTCTTTAGGCAGCTTCCACGGCTCAAGTATCTTCAAAACCTGGTTTGAACTCTTGAAACGGAGTGTTAGCAGCTTGAGCCAAACAGTAGTGGTAATAGCATCACAAACTTGCATTTCTTTCTTGCTCTTCTTCTTAAATAGCTGATTGTTCCTTTCTTGCCAGATGAAGTAAGTTGTAGCAGCAAACAAAATTCTAGCTATCATACTTTTAGCATTTATTGGGAATAGGAATAAACCAAGCAATAATATCCTGGACGAGACATCATCAATCCCTACGAGAGACTTCAAAAAAGACCAAACCTGTGATGAGAATGAACATTCAAAGAACAAATGATTATTAGAGTTCGGTTGCATCTCACACAAAGGACGTCGAAGCAGGTTTAAGTCAGTGCTAGCACTAACATCCCATTGCTTCAATCTATCTTGAGTTTAGAAACTTCTTTTTTGGGTAAAGAGTTTACTCTATTAAAATATATTAATCACCAAAACTTTAGAGTGCAATGGAATGTGGCTAAATACCACATTAACATCAAGCAAAAGCTTGATAAACAACTAACTACGTATTCATGAGATGCCATGAAATATCCACCAATCTAGGGGGAATTGTACCAATACTAGCAAGACCACGAACCCTAGACCAAATTTTCATAGAAAATGAACATTCAAAGAATAGATGGCTATGTAAATCGGGCACAATGTCACAAAACGGACAACAAAGCATGTGTAAGTTAGTCTCCGGACTAGCATTCCATTGCCTCAAAAGATCTTGCGTCTTCAACTTCTGATTAATAACAAGTCACATATGAAGCGCATGCCTCGGTATACAATGAGGAAACCAAACAACATGAAACCAAGTAACTTCATCATCCCGTAATCGAATAGACTCCCATGCAAGAGACACCGAGAATGGTCTCAAATGACCTTGCAAGTCACACCTAATAATCTCATCTTGACGGTCATCATGTAACATTGGAACAAGTACTTGAGATAACTCCTGATATCTAGCATACCTATCCGATGGCCATCTCCATTCACCATTATCAATAAGATCATACACCAAATCATGTAAATAGAAACCCCCGAACGTGTTATGATCCTAGTAGTCATTACCCTTTTAACAGGACTTAAATCACACCAATTATCAAACCACATAGAAGTATACTTACCTGTGTATCTTGTGCCATATAAACGGTCGTATAGTAGCAAGAATCTTTAATAATTTCCTCCTCCCCAACTCATATATGCCGTACAAGGAACATCCCAAAAACTACAGCCATCAAGCTTATATGCATGAATCCATTTTACCCATAAAGACTCCTTATGTGTCATGAGTAGCCATAAGAGCTACATATAAATCATCAAGACATCGGAGCCCTAGACCACCTTTAGATTTCGGCCTACAAACCGTTTACCAAGCAGCCTTTGCCTTACCTTTCTTCATCTCACCTTGGCACCACCAAAAGACAAAAACTTGTTCTTCCAATCAGCAATACGGTTTTGGAGACTTTCCACAAGCACCTTACAAGTTACAACCTCTATATAATTAACGGGAAGAGATTAAAGGAACACCAAGATAATTGTCAGGGAGATTATCTTCTTTAAAAGACATAGAAGTCAAGATCTCCACTTTAACTACATGTGGTACATTACAGAAATAAGCAGTACTCTTCAGGATGCTAGGTACCAACCCCGAAACAATCTTAAACTCATCCAAAGCATCCATAATCAAAATTGCAGAAGTGACATCACCATGAGAAATAAAAATAAATCATCTTCAAAATAGAGATAAACAATCTTTTTCTTATTACAATGGTGATGGTGTTGGAAACCATCCGTGTTAGTCACACTATTCACGGCAAGATAAGAATTAGAACTTCCATAACCAAGTTAAATAAATATGGAGACATAGCATCACCTTTCCTCAAGCCACGCTTACCTCTAAACTAGCCATGAATATCTCCATTAATAAAAACTTAATATGAGGTTCTCGTCACACAAGCCAAAATCCATAAGACTATCTTAGGGTGAAAGCCAAAACCAACTAAGCTAGTCTCTAAAAACGGCCAATCCACAGTATCATACCCCTTTTGAATATCAACTTTAAAAGCACGCCTAAGCGGGCCACTACAACGATGGTAATTTTAGCATAAGCTCTTGAGTTAAGAGTGTTATCCGAAATCTTATGCCCTAGGTGTAAAACCCGGAAATTTCAAACTTATGAACTACCCAAGGGTGTGTTTGGTTGGGGAAATTTTGTGGAATCTTATGGAATTTGAAATTAAAATTACCCCTATTGTTGTGTTTGGTTCCCAAGAAAGGAGCAATTTAAAATGGCATCGCAAATTAAAATCTTTTAAAATGGGCAATTTAGATATCTAACAAGATGAGCGAGAATTCAAAGCACTTCACTTGTGGACAAAAAATAACCTTCCCTACCCTTCCCTACCAATAAACCCATTTCTACTATTTTGATTATAAAACCAATTGTTTCCATTTTTCCAAGTTTCATAGCCAGTTTCTCAAATATGATTGTCTTTTATTTCGTCAATTATTTGTTTGCTTTCTTCAATTGTTGTTCATTTATTAATTTCACTAAATTTACATATCCGTTGTCAGGTATTTTTTCAAGTATTTGTTTGCTTTCTTCAAATTATGCTTTGTTCATTCATTTTTTTTTTACCACTTGCTACTGACAATTTTGAAATCGATGGCATAGTTGATGTAACAAACAATTATGTATCTACAAGAAACATTCTATAGTTTACATCATAAGAAATTCAATTTTTATTGCAAGTTGTTTTATATTCATAGTGAAGCAAATAGAAATATTGTTACAGCTTCATGTCAAGAAGATGATGATGGTGCAAGAGGCAAGGGCAATTTTGTAACTTTCTGATTTGCAAATTTAAATTCCTTTGACATGTTATTTGTGAACCAAACACATTAGTTCTAGAATTTTAAATCTCTAGCATTTTAAATTTCATGACATTCTAATTTCTAGCATTTTAATTTCGCGAACCAAACGCCCCCTAAATCTCTTCCAAGAACTTGCAATTTTCATCATCAAGAACTTGCAATCATTATAGTCATCATTCATCAGTAACACAAACCCTCCAATGGAAGTAAGTGTTTTTCTATTTAGTCAATTATATTCAATTATATAACAGAAGGTTGCATGTGTATAAGATTCATCCATATAAAATCGTATAAGATTCATTACAAAAGGTTAAGCATGATAATGACAACATATATTCGGATTTCATACTTTGATCCTGAACTTTATGAGACCAAAGTATCATATATAGTTTTTTTGATAAATAATTTGGGTCTACTTATATTGAATGGATGTAATTAATTTTACAATTGTTAACATGTGTACTTATTTATTTAATTTTTTGTTTAGGAGAATGATGATTTTGGACATGGATCCAACGAAGACGACAACAACAACAAGAAGAGCAGAAAAAACAACAAAAAGAATGCCAAGAAACGTAAAAGAAAACCAGGTGGAGGAGTGGGAAACGAAAAAGCTGAATGCTGGAAGTATTTTACTCCAAAGATGGAACGACCGGATGGTGAGTTGATTAAAATGGCATATTGTAACTTTTGTTCTCAAGTTTATAGAGCCGACCCCATTAGGAATGGTACGAAAAACATGAATTTGCATTACCCCATCTGTAAAGAAACCCTATGAATGAGGAAAGTCTAAAATAACAAAAACTTTGTTTTACAAAGAAATAAAACAATGGGGATGGTGAGGGGTGTAGTAGTGGAACTTTGCAAAATTAGAAGTATGATGAGAAAGCTATAAAAAGGTCTTTGATTGAACTTATTGTTTTAGCCGAACTACCCTTTAAGTTTGTCGAACAGCCTGCCTTCATTAAGTATTCAAAGAGCTTGCAACCCAAGTATAATTTGCCATCTCGTCACACTATTTCTAGGGATGTCTCTAAGTTTTACGTTGAAGAAAAAAAAAGAAACTACTTAAATTTTTAGGCAACCCGAATCACACTATCCACCTAACGACATATACATGGACCTCTACTTGTCAAAAGATTAACTACACGACAATTTCTTTTAGTGGGATTGATATGAAAAGAAGTGCCTTGGAGCAAAAAAAAAAAATAATAACAAAATATTACAAAACTGTTGTGAACAAGAATTGAGGGAATGAAAAGTATTCGTCAATTGATCCATTAACTATGATATTTACATAGAGTATATATAGACAAACATTAGGGCAAAAACCCTAATAGCTAACATGGGTCGTGGGCCTATTATGGGCTATATGGACATCCACATATAATTATTCATAACACTCCCTCTTGGATGTCCATATTGTTAATACGCTTAGAAAATGCTGCCTCATTAAAAACCTTGTCAGGAAAACCAGTGGGACAAAACCATGACTAAGGGAAAAAGAGTGCAGCGCGTATTATCTCCCTCTGATGACTACATCACTTGAGCTCTTTGAGTAGGTGCATTCCAATGTTGTGGTTCAATGTCCTAAATGTTGAGGTAGAAGCGCCTTGGTAATTAGATCCGCCAAATTGTCACTTGAATGAACTTCTTTAAGTTAAGCAATGCATGCTACATTATCTTCATTCGAAATTATTGGCGCATCCTTCTCTGAAAAATACCACATGATCTACGTATGTGTTGTATCACACTTCTTAACCAAACACATTCTTGACTTGCTTCATGGATCGCTAGAATTTCTGCATTATTGGGTGATGTTGCTGAGATTGTCTTCTTTATTCAACTCCATGAAATTGTTGTTCTTCTACTTGTAAATACATATCCATTTTGAGGTAGACCATTGTGAGAGTCAGACATATATCCTGCATCTGCAAAACCAACTAAACTTGTATTCGATGGGTTAGTGAAATATAAACCCATATCTTTTGTACCTTGAAACTATTGAAATATTCAGTTGTTCTATTTGATCAATTATTATTCTCGAGAATTTTAAATCATGACACGTGCTCCATGCATTCTATATTCCATAAGGAATCTCAACATAAAATGAGCTTTATTCATTAACATTTAGACGTATATCAATTACTATTATATTGCCAGACTTAAATACATTATTAGATCCACCACATGAGAACATGTCTCCTTCTGATTATTTCCATGCCTTTACAAAAATATTGTATGCCATTAGTCATGCCTTAAATACAAAGTTTCAATACTTTAATTTCGCTTCCTCATAAAAACCATGCATATCCAATAATTTACACATTCATATGTACGGACTTCAAGTCCCAATAACCATGTCTCGTCAGAAGAGACTTCATTCTTTCATTACTTCTTTGCGTTTTTATATCCTTTGGCCATTCATTTATACATCTGCACTTCCTGCAGGTATGTTTCCATGATCCTCACGATGATTATAGCGCTATCTTTTTTATTTACATAATCATTACCATGCCCATTATCATATATAATAGTACTATCGACATCGATTCATTACTTTCGATTCCATACTTTACTAGACATTATATATCATTTATTGAGATCTCATAGTTTTTCAATAACCCCGGGGTTTTTTTTTCAATAACCTTCATGTCTAGTTTCTCTTTAAGAGACTATTATGGGGTCTTTATTACCTCGATTCGACTATCTTGATTTTATTGCTCCATTTTATGTATTCATTCGAGGACTTTTTATTTGGAATCGATTTGTCTATCACGCTGCAGACGTGCCATAGACTTACTATCAATCAATGATTTTACTGTTGGGACACACATTGTAATCGTAGCAATAGCAGCGTAATATGATCTAGTCACTTTCTTTAGGTCACTAAACATGTTGGCAATTACTAGATCTGGAATATAAATTATCCCTTTAACTTAAAATTCATATTCATTAGTTTGAGGATCAACATTTATATCATAATTCATTCCATATCCTTCGCTGCTCATTCTCCCCTTGAATGAATTATCCATTTCAATATCCCATTGTTGTGCGTTGTGGTGGATTTACTATAAGAAATGTAGCACAATTACAAAATCTCACTTGGGAAATATGGTTTGTGACCAAAAACCATTCTAATGGGGAGGATTCATTATAAATTGCTAGCAAGATGCGAATTCATATTTTATAACATGCCCCATAAACTAAGACTTTGTTCTCATAATATTATTGGCTTTGCAATCAACTGAAGACGTTTTATAAACGTTTCAACAAAAACAATTCGCGTATGAACATGGGCTACTTTTATGTTCAACACTTATTCTAATAATCGCCCAATACTTTAAAGTATTCACCACCATTTTCAAAGATACAATTTGAACCATGCTCGCATTTTATAAGACGAGCCATTAATTACGCTAACCTTTAGTTGCGTCTTTTATGATCATTTTGACGATGCATCGATTTTAAAACTCAAAATGATTCACATGGCGGATGTATAGGCCTGAATACATCCCCTTTATATTCTTTCCAAAACTTTATAGGACAAAGTCCTCACTTTAATATGGTGGTGATATACAAACATTAACTTCCATTGAGAACNCGAACCCAAATGCCAAATAATATTTTTTTGGGCCAACCCAACCCATTTTAATGGGCCGGGTCAGCCCATTAATCTATTACTAAAACCCATTAATAATTTACCCAACCCTTTTAATAAACCCAAAACCTTAAACAAATCCAACCCAAAATCAACCCTTGCCCTGTCCTCCTTTTACCCGCCAAAACACACCCCCTGTACTTCTCCAACAACTTTGTCTCCTCTCCTCTCCCCAACATAACCTACCAGCCACCCTACTTCAACCTCAATAGTCAAAACCCCTTCACATGTATCCATGCCATGTCACCAATCCATGGACACACAAATTCATCCTGCGGCTGTGATGATGAAATTGGGCTCCAAGAAAAGTTCAATGGCTGAGATTGAAGCCAAGAAGCACAAAGAAGAAGCTGAGCTTATTCCTCTCACAAAAGAAACACAACAAGAAGGACAAGAAGCAAAAGTGAAACCCTAATTCTTTTAGTATAAATAGAAGCAATTGTAGCCAAGTTTGGCAGTAGGGCAGTAGGAGTAGAAGTAGTTTAGTTTGTTGTTTAGTTTAAATCAGTTTAAGTTTTTAAGTCATTTGAAGCTTCTGTATTTTTTTTTTTTAGAAATTCAGTTAATGCAATTTGAAGTTTTCTTTCATTACTTGGCTAAATTTACCTTTCTGCTTTTTACATTATCTCACTACTTAATTTTTATTCAAGTTGCTTATTTGTGATCTATTTGGCTTAGTTACTCAGTTGTTTTAAAAAAAAAAACCAGGTATAATTTGGTCCCTAACTTTGAAGTTTCAAAACAGCCTCCATCATAAAGGGTGTTTGGCGCAAGCATCATTTTTAAGCATTAAACCCGTTTTGGCTTGCTTTGAATTTCCTTTAGCCTTCTTTCCCTAGTATTAGAAGCTTTAAACTGATTTTCTGCATTTCCAATAAGGTTTAAAGTGTTTGAGCTGGTATCCAACTTTTCTTTATACATAAGTGTTTTCAAAAAGGTCAATAGCGTAGAATCTGTTGTAGGCTTCTTTTGTGGTTAACTTTGCCTCACTTTAGTCCTAATAGCATAAACCAATTGTGCACCATCTGGTCTCTGACTTTTGTGGGTCAAAAGCCCCAAATTGACCCATATTACCCACTGAATTGCTGTCAAAAAAGAGCCCAAACAGAAGCAAAGTTTTTGATTTTTCATTTCTTCGTTATAAGTCCGTTTTACCCGAAACTTGGTACAGTTAGTCTTTGGTAGGTATTCTAGTTAGTTATATTTTTATTTTATTTTTTATATTTTTTCTTGACAGTTTCTATTAGGCCCTTAAGTCCCCTTAGTTCATTTTTTTTACAGCCATAGTTTAGTATTGCTTAATTTGTGCTTGTTTTAATGCTTTTTTAGTTAGTTTCTTTTGCTTGTTTCTGTCCCAATTAGTTTTTTAAGGCTCCCCTAGTATGCCTTTTGCATGTTTCCCTTAAGTATAGCTTATTAGTAGCTTCTTTCCTTGCTTTTCTTAGCTCGCAAATTCCCCCAAGAAGTTGCAGAGCTGCTGCAACAGTCCCCAAACAGCCCCAATTCAGCAGCCTTTTAAGCTCAATCCAAGCCCATATTAGTTGTAAAATTTGCATGCATGATCTGTGGTGGTTTGTGTTTATGTGTATCAGCTTATGGGTGCATCACCTTATCTTTTCTTAGCTTACTTAGTGCTCAAAAAGACCCCCTTGGACTGTTGATGTAACAGATTTGTTAAGTTTGTTTGGTGCTTATTTGTTGATTTGTTCTTGCTCACTTAGTTCAGTTTCTCATTTGAGTTAGTTTAGGAAATGTTTTAGCTTGTAGCTTGAAGCTTGTTGAAGCTTATTTTAGTTCATCACAGTTTAGATAATTAGGATTTGTCATCATTTTAGTATAACAGTTGAGCTTATCTTATTTATTATTGTTTCTGTTAACTGTTAGCCACAAGCTCACTTCCAGCTTATTTTGAAGTTTTTTTTTAGAAGTTTCTGTTTTCAAAAAGTTGTTTATTTTTAGTATTTTGTTTAAAAGTTAATTTAATCATAATAAATTATTAAAAAGTCAAAAAAAAAAAAATATATATTTTTCTTTTCCCAAAAATTTTCTTTTATCTTTTAGAACTTAGAAAAATCGTTTTTACATCCGTAGGATTAGTGTAGCATTAATTTCACGTTTTAATTTGTACGCTTACGTTTTTTTTAACTTTTACGTTTTTAAACTTAGATTACGTCTTAGGATTCCCTAGCTTCCTATTATCATTCCCGTAGAATTTTAAGTAGTTTTTAAGTTTTATTAAAAATTCCTTATTTGAATTCATGTTTTAGTTACGTTTATTTTATTTCTTGTTCATTATTCGTTAATTTCCTGTAGTTCCATAATACCAAATAATCTCTCAACATCCTTACAAGCATTTTAATCACGAATCTTACACGTTATCGTCCATTCACACCTCGTTGGGACACGACCCGGGTGATCACTTGCCCGGTATCACATATATATATCGTATTCATGGGTTTTGCAAGTTAGCCTTTTCACAAGGGTTGACTAGTCAATTCCCCTAACGTCTACTTTGTATTTGTTTGATACGTACATTCTGCACGAATCAAATTTTGACTATCTTGATTTTATTGCTCCATTTTATGTATTCATTCGAGGACTTTTTATTTGGAATCGATTTGTCTATCACGCTGCAGACGTGCCATAGACTTACTATCAATCAATGATTTTACTGTTGGGACACACATTGTAATCGTAGCAATAGCAGCGTAATATGATCTAGTCACTTTCTTTAGGTCACTAAACATGTTGGCAATTACTAGATCTGGAATATAAATTATCCCTTTAACTTAAAATTCATATTCATTAGTTTGAGGATCAACATTTATATCATAATTCATTCCATATCCTTCGCTGCTCATTCTCCCCTTGAATGAATTATCCATTTCCATATCCCATTGGTGTGCGTTGTGGTGGATTTACTATAAGAAATGTAGCACAATTACAAAATCTCACTTGGGAAATGTGGTTTGTGACCAAAAATCATTCTAATGGGGAGGATTCATTATAAATTGCTAGCAAGATGCGAATTCATATTTTATAACATGCCCCATAAACTAAGACTTTGTTCTCATAATATTATTGGCTTTGCAATCAACTGAAGACGTTTTATAAACGTTTCAACAAAAACAATTCGCGTATGAACATGGGCGCGTATGAACATGGGCTACTTTTATGTTCAACACTTATTCTAATAATCGCCCAATACTTTAAAGTATTCACCACCATTTTCAAAGATACAATTTGAACCATGCTCGCATTTTATAAGACGAGCCATTAATTACGCTAACCTTTAGTTGCGTCTTTTATGATCATTTTGACGATGCATCGATTTTAAAACTCAAAATGATTCACATGGCGGATGTATAGGCCTGAATACATCCCCTTTATATTCTTTCCAAAACTTTATAGGACAAAGTCCTCACTTTAATATGGTGGTGATATACAAACATTAACTTCCATTGAGAATAATAAAAACAAATAAATCAACCTTGAAGAACCCACGGTTCTTTTATACGTTTCGCATCATTATTGACTCGGGATGGTCTAACCGGTCATGCCACTCTGTAAGATAATCCTGGCTTAAGTTTTTAAAATAAGCCCGACTAATAAAATAAGTCTCGTTTGCTATGGGGCTTATAGAAGGGCTTATAAAATAAGTCGGCTAAAAACTTTAGCCCCATAAAAGGGGCTAAAAACTTTAGCCCGGGGATTTTGAAGAATAAATTACTTCTTTACCCATAAAAATATCTAACATACACACAAACTCATTTAATTATGTCCTTTTTAGTAATTTTGCAATAATAAGCCCCAGCCCCAGCCCATTTGCCAAACAAGTTTATAAAAATACAAATTTTAATTTCGGCTTATAATATAAGTCCTAGCCCCAGCTGTAGAACACTCAAAATATTAACTTGTTTGGTTTTATGTTATATGGATCGAATAAGGAAGAGAGAAAGAAAGGAAGAAAGAAAGAATGAAGAAGATGAGATTTTAGAGAGAGAAAGAGTTGAGAGAGTGAAGCCTTAGAGAGAGAAAGTGAAACCANATCTTGATTTTATTGCTCCATTTTATGTATTCATTCGAGGACTTTTTATTTGGAATCGATTTGTCTATCACGCTGCAGACGTGCCATAGACTTACTATCAATCAATGATTTTACTGTTGGGACACACATTGTAATCGTAGCAATAGCAGCGTAATATGATCTAGTCACTTTCTTTAGGTCACTAAACATGTTGGCAATTACTAGATCTGGAATATAAATTATCCCTTTAACTTAAAATTCATATTCATTAGTTTGAGGATCAACATTTATATCATAATTCATTCCATATCCTTCGCTGCTCATTCTCCCCTTGAATGAATTATCCATTTCCATATCCCATTGGTGTGCGTTGTGGTGGATTTACTATAAGAAATGTAGCACAATTACAAAATCTCACTTGGGAAATGTGGTTTGTGACCAAAAATCATTCTAATGGGGAGGATTCATTATAAATTGCTAGCAAGATGCGAATTCATATTTTATAACATGCCCCATAAACTAAGACTTTGTTCTCATAATATTATTGGCTTTGCAATCAACTGAAGACGTTTTATAAACGTTTCAACAAAAACAATTCGCGTATGAACATGGGCGCGTATGAACATGGGCTACTTTTATGTTCAACACTTATTCTAATAATCGCCCAATACTTTAAAGTATTCACCACCATTTTCAAAGATACAATTTGAACCATGCTCGCATTTTATAAGACGAGCCATTAATTACGCTAACCTTTAGTTGCGTCTTTTATGATCATTTTGACGATGCATCGATTTTAAAACTCAAAATGATTCACATGGCGGATGTATAGGCCTGAATACATCCCCTTTATATTCTTTCCAAAACTTTATAGGACAAAGTCCTCACTTTAATATGGTGGTGATATACAAACATTAACTTCCATTGAGAACAATAAAAACAAATAAATCAACCTTGAAGAACCCACGGTTCTTTTATACGTTTCGCATCATTATTGACTCGGGATGGTCTAACCGGTCATGCCACTCTGTAAGATAATCCTGGCTTAAGTTTTTAAAATAAGCCCGACTAATAAAATAAGTCTCGTTTGCTATGGGGCTTATAGAAGGGCTTATAAAATAAGTCGGCTAAAAACTTTAGCCCCATAAAAGGGGCTAAAAACTTTAGCCCGGGGATTTTGAAGAATAAATTACTTCTTTACCCATAAAAATATCTAACATACACACAAACTCATTTAATTATGTCCTTTTTAGTAATTTTGCAATAATAAGCCCCAGCCCCAGCCCATTTGCCAAACAAGTTTATAAAAATACAAATTTTAATTTCGGCTTATAATATAAGTCCTAGCCCCAGCTGTAGAACACTCAAAATATTAACTTGTTTGGTTTTATGTTATATGGATCGAATAAGGAAGAGAGAAAGAAAGGAAGAAAGAAAGAATGAAGAAGATGAGATTTTAGAGAGAGAAAGAGTTGAGAGAGTGAAGCCTTAGAGAGAGAAAGTGAAACCAAAAAAAAAGAAAAAAGAAAATAGATTGAGAAGGCTTACCCTCTCCAAGGATGGAGAGGGTATTTATATGTACATGGGTTTTTGCCACTTGGGCTGCGGATCAGGTATACAGTGGATAAAGACCCGTCCTTCTTCCGCGAATACTAACTACTTCTATTCTACGTTTTACTAACTATTTTAACTACTATGAGCTAAACAATGCTTAATCATATCTGGGGTGACCGAATCTTTCTTATACAAAAATCGTATTCCTAACAATCTCCCCCTAAGGGAGGTCACCCCTGGAAATAAATCTTGAATTCTTGCATTGAGATCTTTGTAGATTCCTTTTGTAGCTCGTAGTTGTTGATTCTTCATTGATAATCGACTCAAGATGACTTCCTTAATGTATAGGATGATCTTTGACTTTGCTCTTCGCTCTTCATCCAAATAATTAGCTTCAAGTCATCTTTGAGTGGATGTGTCTCTTTGTGATGTTGTGATTGTCTTTGTGTTGTCATGCTTACACTTTTCTGGATCATGATCTTCTGCATCAGAGTTGTGGAAGCATAGTCGAAGCCCATTCCTTTGATCATGATATCTTTAGATTTGTTGTTGAAGTGTAAGCATGAGATGATGAATCTGCATCTTTTCAGCAATCGGCATCAATCGTCAGCTTCTTTGTCTCTAGTGTGAGTACGCCTTTCCAACATGCTCATACATCTTTGTTGAGTAGATCTTCATGGTTGAACAGTTCTGACGACTCCTTGTAGATGTTGGTATGAGCATGTGGAACTAGAGTGATGGAGGTGAACATGGTAAGTTTGGTATGTTGAGCTGCATAAAACTTGGTTAGTAATAAACATACCGGCACTTACAAGTTCGGACTTCAAGATCGTCAACAGCATAGTGTGAAGAATTTCTCTAATCCTTACCAAGGCCGTTCCTAATCGGATGCCCCCGAAGGAGCTTTCGCTGACATACCGAAGTACACCAACGATTAGGTGAGTCGCTGGAGATCACCCCACGACTGTAGACCTTTTGGAACACCACCGAACACACTAAGCGTAACCCACAAGTGATTACCGAAGTGACCTGCTGTCAGGGATGTTTGATGTTGACCCTGGCAGGAGTTTCCACTCAATCACTGGGAAATACTTATGTATATTCCCTCATAAGTGTTCTCGGCAGATTGCTAAGATCTGCGTAGGACTCAAAATATTACATCTGGTGTCCTTAATGTTGAACAACCTGTGTATAATTATTAAGTGTTCCTATGAGATCTTTTGATGCATCTCTTGGCTCTAGACTCGATAAGTGCACATTTGGTTATCCTATTCGGAGACTAGGGAGGGGTCTCCTGTTTCAATATCAACTAGCTCTAAGAGACAAGTCGATAGATTACACCGGTTCCCCGTGAGAATGAAACAAGCTCTTTTAAGAGAACTTGAGTGGCTGGAAGGTTTAGTGCAGTGCGTCACTGGGTCCATGACGTCTTTTCTTCAATACCGATGTTACCTTAGTAACAATCAGTAGCATATGAATTGAACCCGGTTTCTGCCCTAAGGTTGAATAATTGGAGGGCTATTTCTTTTCACCCTTTCTCATTTCATTTCTTTTTAATTCTTCAACCCCTTCAGTGCATATCGAGACTTCATTACTAGAACCTTATTGGGTTTGTTCCAGTCCTAGCTCAGTCTCAGTCGGCACTCTTCCCTTTCTCACTTTTCTCCTTTTTTTTTCAATCATTCCTAAGAACTTCTAATCTATCTATTGGATTGTCCCTGGGAAGATCCCTCCTGTTCTGGTGGATCATGGGAACATATACCTAACCTTACCATCCTTATAACTCCATGCATTAAATTAAAGTGGTCGGTCTTTTGGTATCTTTCCACAATCGCCATATAACCAAATTATTGAAAATTCTCTCAAAGCGTTTATGATTAAGAAACACATTTTGCGCACACTTTGAGAGTTTTATAACTTTTCAAATGCTCCCCCTTAACATGTGCTCATAGGAGGTTGAAAGAAATTTGCACATGTCGGGGTGAGTTCCACTTTTTGAATTGATCTACTCTAAATAGACATATACCCTAGGGACACTTTTACGTTGCTTAGTTAAAGGGATCCATTATCAGCTTTTAGGTGATAACTAGCCCTAATAACTAACTTGAAGTTGTTAACATTCCTTGAAAAAGGAAGTTAGACCCGTCAAAGTATACATCTAAGAAGAGCTTCTCGAAACGGTACTTTCTACTTGGATAGATCCTTTCGAATTCTCACGTTTTGTGTTTCGTCAATTCATGAGTCAAATATGAGTCATAATCAATTCATGGTTTCTACATGTTAATGTAAAAACACGCGAAAGACTCTTAGCCACTTGCTCCCCCTCAATATGTGCACATGGATTGATTCAATTAGAAAGTTATTAAAACTTTGGCACATACAGGTGAGCTTTCATTTGAGATCATTTATTCACCATTTAATCACTTGCTCCCCCTCAATATGTGCTTTGATTAAAATTCAAAATCTTTAAGATTTTAGCACATACGGAAGAGCGAATCTTTTAAATCCAAAAACATCTTTTGAGTCCAAAACCATCCTTTTAAGTTCCAAAAAACATCACATTTAAATCAGTTTTCATATTTAAATCACATTCTCTCCCCCGATCATAAAATTTCAAATCTTTTGAGATTTTGTGATCCCAATTGATTTAAATGATTTTCGAAGAAACTTTGGAGAGAAATGTGATACAATTTTAAACGTTTACTGATTTTGAGACACTTTTTGCATTTCACTGCTGCTGGTGCACAAAGCTTTTAAAGGAGCAGAAATTTTGAGCAAGTACGCTCCCCCTCAATTAATGACCCGTTTTCAATATAACGTTTAATAGCCATTAATGTGAGCGGTAACGTATTTGTGAAAATTTAAGTCTGATGGCCACCTTGTACACCACAAAATCTCTTTTGAAGAATTTTTAGAAGAAAGAGATTTTGGGAAAAGAAGACTTCTCTTCTTTTACTAGAAAGGTTGCACTGAAGCGTACAACGTTTCGGATTATCCGCACACAGTGAAAAACATGGTGACGTATTTTCCTCAGATTTTGAAAACCGGGTTGCTATCTGAAGTAATAGCAAACCATAATTTTATGAACGGGTTGCAGTCTGAAATAACTGCATGCCATATAGGCATGTTTTGAAAACATTTTGAGCTTCTGACGATGCCAGAAGACATGCCTAAGAACCAAACTATTTTTGGTATTTTTGAATTTTTCTGATTTTTATAGGTTTTATATTTTTGTATTTTTCTTTTCTGGGTTTTAAATTATATAAAAGGATATTTGAAGTGAATCCATTACTCCTCATTCCCTTCCTGAAGACTTTTGAGTGATACTGGCATGAGACTCTCCAAACCAAGTTACTGGAGAATAAATCGAAACCGTTCTCCAAGGAAGTGCCTTAGTGAAGAAATCTGCCAGCTGAAATTCTATCCTTGCGAAGTGAAGTTTCACCACACCACTGGTAACCCTTAGCAGCAACCCTTTCCATGTATTCAGAACGTTATCATGCTCATCAGATTTCACTTTAAGGATCCATCTAAGAGCTATAATCATTGCACAGTCTGGAGATGGTGCCAATTCCCATACTTCAAGTTGATAGAATTCATGTCTTTCTTCTTGTATTTCATTAAACCAACATTCGTCTTATAAGACAATCTTAAAATCTTTAGGCTCGACTTTGGATAGTATGGAATTATGAAAGCACCACAAGGCATGTGTGTTCAGATCACTCCGTGTGGACACTGGTTGAGAAGGATTCCCATTATAGTGAAGATCATGTGGTTGTGGGTAGGAAACTGATGTGCTTGTGTTAGGATCTCCTAAAGAAGAAGCCTTAGATGAAGATTCAGGAGCAAATCTGTCTTTGAAAGGAGCAACATCAGGTGGAGCAGATGGATTTACTTCAAACGATTCGTCGACTGCAGTACCTAGATGTACGGAAGGAGATTGTATGTATGATGAAGTTGATGAATGACTTGATGATGGAGCGTCTTGAGCCATTGAAGTAGAACAAGATGGACCATTTTTGATCGTTTGGAACATGAGCTGCGATGGCTGGTGGTACCGGTGTATCACCACTTGGCGGCTCGAAACATTCATCAACCGTTAGATTAGCCAATATCTCCAAATCCTATCGGTAGGAGGTACATAAGGTACATGCAGGAGTGATAAACTGTACAAAACCTGAATAAATTGATCCAGGTGTCAAAGGTTAAGTGCGGGTCCTGAACTGACGTGTACAGAAGCCATTTGCTCAGACAGCTCATAGAATGTGATGTGAACGGATTCCAAGACTTGTCGGGTTTGTAAGTAGTAGATTCGGTATCCCTTATGATCTGTAGCATAACCAACGAAGAATTCAATGACAACTTTAGTGACTGCCATTTGTATGGTAAGAAGACTTTCTACGCTGGTGTTGACATTATTGGGTTAGTGGGTATACTTCTTGCATTAGCGCAGTTGACTAGCCGAACAAAGATGATCCTTTTGTGAGCAATAGTCTCGGTAGACGTTGTTCAAGAGGAGGATCATTTATGGTACCAAAGTACAAGTCATTAACACAAAGGTACTATGGCCAAGATTGGTTCTTTGAGGCCTTAGACAACAAGTAGATGTGAGAGGACTGCATTATGTCAAATCGAGATGGTGTACAAGATAGTGACCATTTGCCTTGAAGAAGATTGACACCATCCAATTTTCTGATAAAGTACTTGTGTTTACTGAAAGCTACTTCGAGATTGGAATTCCAAAGTTGACCAACAGATAACAAGCTATGCCCAAGTCCTTCCTCGTAGTATACCCTGGAAATATATTCAGTTATCGGAGACATAATCTCCATACCCCATACGTGTGTCAACCTGGTAGTTCCCGAATCTAACTAACCCGATAAACTCATTCATGAAGTTCTTGAGCCCTCTTAAACTTTCACCACCAAAGCTTTTGAGGTTCCTAAAGTTGTAGATGCCATGAAATAATCTTAAGCGGGATTTTACAACTCTTGTGACTTAAACCGAGAGATCGATTCTCTCCCGGGATTTTACTAAAGTCAACAAAAGAAACCGAAAGATGTGATATTCGAATAAGACTTAGAGTGAGGTCTTGGATAAGTTACAATTAGCAATAAGTGTCAAGTCGTGACGAGTCAAGTTACAATAGATCCGATCATAAAAAGTCAAGTTGTAAGCATTTAACTCACAACGTCAAATTACATTCAGACTAATCGAAATGACTCAAGTCACAACAATTCACCAAACACTAATAGTTAACAAATCACTAGACTCTCATAGCTGAGTTAATCACTAGGCACCACCAAATCGTCGGATTTTAGCCTCCTCATTATGAAGCTTTGGTAGCTCAGCAAAGTATCATCT
This sequence comes from Artemisia annua, assembly GCA_014162995.1. Taxonomy (NCBI): domain Eukaryota; kingdom Viridiplantae; phylum Streptophyta; class Magnoliopsida; order Asterales; family Asteraceae; genus Artemisia; species Artemisia annua. Next base: position 44,651 of record LBNU01002679.1, on the reverse strand, counting down.
CACGCTTGAATAGTTCTTCTCATCTTTTTTCCAGCTGAAAGGCTGAAGTAATGCGTACCAAAAGTGTCCAGAGACCACTTCCCCCAAGTAGTTGAAATGATGCAATCAGTTTCATTATATGAAGCTAAAAAACCTGAAGCACACTTGTACCTCTTTTATCATCAGAAACTGTTTCTTACATCTCTTCTCCCGCGTAGGTGGAATAATACACCAAAAGAACGAGTTAGAACACTGATCTTCTCTGTGGTTATGACATTTAACTTCCCTGAATAACTTCAATTAGGAAGAAGTATAAAGCTCATCACGTGTACTCGTTGTGCGTTCCGATGTATGGTTCCTTCCCCTTTGCTAGTTTTGATACTTCAGAATCAGCCACACATTATATGCACATACAACTTGAAATTTTGTGAGAAGAATAGCATTTGCTTAGATGTATCCAGTGAGAATCAACTGCTATAGAAACACTCTCTGACTATCATTATCAACCCTTATATTCAGTCGGCTATTGCTATGATCACATTGTGAAGTAAACCCGATATTCCCAACTTGAAAATGAAGTAGAATTCCCCGTTCTTGTAACTTAAACTTGCACCAATGTATGACAAAGAGCGGTGTAGAGACTTCATGCAACATCGAATCCCTAAGTACTTTATACTCTTCAACCAACCAACCATCAAGTATAAGACGTACATCACCTCTTGATTATCGACAACTCTGTGTTAGTTGTGACACTGAATGTGATAGTTATTTTGTGGTAATAGAAAAGAAGAATTACCAAAATAACTAGATATCCAAGTCTTCGTCAAAGTAGAGATTAACAGCTCGAACAAGGTTCATCAAGATACTAAGTACACTCACCCGTGAAATTTCACTTCAATCTCAAATAACTAATGCCAAATAAACTCTGTGATCACTTGACATTCCATTTCCAAATTCTTAGCCGACATTTTCCTTTATATTTTTTGTGGTTGATTTACAGAGTGCACATTAGAAGGAACAACAATCCATGAAGAAGGGGATTCTTTAGAGTCCGGTTTTGGGAAAGGAATACCAGAAGACAATCTAATAGTTAACAAATCACTAGACTCTCACAGCTGAGTTAATCACTAGGCACCACCAAATCGTCGGATTTTAGCCTCCTCATTATGAAGCTTTGGTAGCTCAGCAAAGTATCATCTCACGCTTGAATAGTTCTTCTCATCTTTTTTCCAGCTGAAAGGCTGAAGTAATGCGTACCAAAAGTGTCCAGAGACCACTTCCCCCAAGTAGTTGAAATGATGCAATCAGTTTCATTATATGAAGCTCAAAAACCTGAAGCACACTTGTACCTCTTTTATCATCAGAAACTGTTTCTTACATCTCTTCTCCCGCGTAGGTGGAATAATACACCAAAAGAACGAGTTAGAACACTGATCTTCTCTGTGGTTATGACATTTAACTTCCCTGAATAACTTCAATTAGGAAGAAGTATAAAGCTCATCACGTATACTCGTTGTGCGTTCCGATGTATGTCTCCTTCCCCTTTGCTAGTTTTGATACTTCAGAATCAGCCACACATTATATGCACATACAACTTGAAATTTTGTGAGAAGAACAGTATTTGCTTAGATGTATCCAGTGAGAATCAACTGCTATAGAAACACTCTCTGACTATCATTATCAACCCTTATATTCAGTCGGCTATTGCTATGATCACATTGTGAAGTAAACCCAATATTCCCAACTTGAAAATGAAGTAGAATTCCCCGTTCTTGTGACTTAAACTTGCACCAATGTATGACAAAGAGCGGTGTAGAGACTTCATGCAACATCGAATCCCTAAGTACTTTATACTCTTCAACCAACCAACCATCAAGTATAAGACGTACATCACCTCTTGATTATTGACAACTCCGTGTTAGTTGTGACACTGAATGTGATAGTTATTTTGTGGTAATAGAAAAGAAGAATTACTAAAATAACTAGATATCTAAGTCTTCGTCAAAATAGAGATTAACAGCTCGAACAAGGTTCATCAAGATACTAAGTACACTCACCCATGAAATTTCACTTCAATCTCAAATAACTAATGCCAAATAAACTCTGTGATCACTTGACATTCCATTTCCAAATTCTTAGCCGACATTTTCCTTTATATTTTTTGTGGTTGATTTACAGAGTGCACATTAGAAGGAACAACAATCCATGAAGAAGGGGATTCTTTAGAGTCCGGTTTTGGGAAAGGAATACCAGAAGACAGTAACATTATTCATGTGCAGCTTCATTATCATGATAGTCATCATCAACACCTTGAAGAATCACTGGAGATTGGGTTTCGTGAGTATTCTGAGAAATACTTCAAACTAGTGCATCTTGCTCAATGGAGATGGAAGAAGATGAACCAAGAGCCAACAGAAACCGAAGAAGGAGCTTCAGAAACTAGATGTTCAACATTCTTTGAAGCTTGGAAGTATTCACCAAACATACATCCCAGTCATTCTTAGTAAATGGAGCATAAGGTGTCTGAGGAGAGTCGAATGACCATTCTTCAAGCATCAATCATCATGTAGTAAGTGAATAAAAATACACTCAATCATGTAGTTTATTCACACGAAGTTTGCCATTTTTGATTGAATACACAAAAAAATCAAAAATTGCATACAAAGTGAGTGAATAAGCATCCACTCAAAAATTTCATATGAAGTTTTCCATTTTTGATTGAGTAGCAAGTGAATGAAAAATACTATCAATCCAGTATTTCATTCACCCAAGTAGCAAGTGAATGAAAAATACTATCAGTCATGTATTTCATTCACCCTTCTCCGCCTCAAAAATTGCAAACGAGGTTGTAATTTTTGATTGAGCAAGTGTATAAGAATTCGATCAAAGATAGGTAGATCTACTTGATGAATGAACGAACATGGAGAAAGCATGAAGCATGTTGTTGAAGATGATCAAAACCAAGAAGATTTCTCTTCTTCCGAAGATAAGGCGCACTGAATCGTACACCTTTCTTTTCATTGATGAACGGGGCCTGAAGTGTTGTCAGCAGACACCATAATGATGAAATTGAGAACCGAGGCTTGAACTAAATTGTCCAAACGTCATAGTCATTGAAGAACGAGGCCTGAACTGATGTATTCAGACGTCATAATACACATACATCAACATTGACATTCCAGAACTCCTAAAGATGAAGATATGATTGCTTTAGGCCTCCAGACTTTGAATCTTCTCATGTAGTGAATGATTGATGTACCTGCAACTGAGTAAGGACTACCTGCACTAACATCACAAACTTGATCGCATATATATGGGTTAGTGACAACAGTATCAAAACCCTTAGGGGTTTCACGGTCAACCATGGCATTGCCATCAGTAAGCACCTTTCTGGTAGGTATCCACATAAGTCCAACGCACTTCAAAATTCTACCAGTTGGAATCCACTTATGGCAAGGTCTAGGATTACTAAGCTTTTTATGCATAGTGGAAGACTTATCGATATTCCTAGTCTCTACTGATTTAGCAGTTTGTAACCACCTAGGAAGAGATTTAGATTTGCTTTGCTTCTCATGCATTGTGGGTGACTTACTAAAAATCCTAGACTTCGCAGGTTGAACCTTTGCACAGTTCCTCAATAACTTAGGAGGCATCATACACGGTTGTGAACCTAAGATACCATTCTTATGAAGTAGTGCCCTTTTCCTAGCCTTTTCAAGATCATAGTTCTTGTACAAGTCCTTTATATCATAAGTATTTTGAACCTTAATGCTAGGTTTTAACACTGTTTTCGAACTAATCCTAGAGGAGCTGGCTGTAGAGGTAACTACTTGATGAGGCTTAGCAGAACTAGAAGCAATACATTTAGGCAAATAATGTGTAGTGACTGGTTTTGTCAAAACTTGTTCCGCATCAACTTGGGAGGCAAACCGAGTTTTTGAAAATTTTGGTCGTTCAGATCTAAACGCAGTCGGTTGTCTAACAACTGAATGGTTTCTATTCGATGGTAAAACCGGTTTCCCCAAGATTGATGGTTTTGCAAACTTAGTGTTCACACTATTCCCTGTTGCTTTTCTTAGCTCATTTTTTAATGCTGCAATTGTGAAACCCTTTTTCATGAGTTGAGCTTTGAATTCATTATTTTGGGCAATCAAAGAAGTTGTTTGTTCTAACGTCTTAGTTCTTGATTCTTTGATTGTCTCGTTAAGATTTTTACACTTCATTTTTAAAGACTCATTTTCCACAAGTAACATATCCACATTTTGTTCCAATTCAATAGCAGCACATTCATGTTTAGCCTTAACTTCACTACACATATCACACATCTCAGTAACACGTTTTTTCAGGTTGTTGATTGTCAAGTTCTTGGTTTTTAACTGAGCTTTCAAATCATTAATCGTAAAGTATTCACGGAAATCAGGAAGTTCTGGGTTTTTACATGGTTGATTAGTTTGAAAACTTTCTTCCTTTTGTTGCATTGCAATTTCAAGTGAAATACAATGTTTTTCAAGTTGCAAAAATCTCTTTGAAGTTCATTAAAAGTTTCTTTATCAACCATATCATTTGATTTAAAAGCATCAGCCGTCAACACAGAACTTAACAATTTATCACGTTCAGCATCCTGATCACTTTCTCCCCCTTTATGACTCATATTTGTTGGATTAGACATGGTATTGCTATCAGTCTTTTCCAACAAATTTGTGTCATAATTGAGTTTGATTTGATCAGTATGCTGTCGTTCATTAGAGAGCACATTTTGTTGAACAGTTATAGGTACCTCAACACATGACATTTGTCCATTAACTGGTCTAAGATCTGCATCCATGCCATGGGTGACTGGAGTCACTGAACTGCTGGTAGTGTCAAGCTTATCAGTCTCTGATCCTTTGCACATCGTGACACCTAACCCAACATCCAAAGCTTTACCCGAATCGTCAAGACCATTACATGATTTTACCAGAGATCCCTTCACTTTGTCGTCATCTAAACGTCTGTGTTGTGCTCTTTCCTCAATGAACGCCTTAACATCACCCATGAGTTGGGTGAGTGTATCTCTGAATGTGTCAACCTCAATTCCCGTGTGATCAGCAAAGCACCTTTTAGTCATCTCACTGTAATGGTCATACTCCAGAGTGAATTTTGAATCAAAGAATACTTGGAGTTGTTTGTTAATCACACAACGAGCAGCCATGGATCCAATTTTTGAAGATTCTTCTTGGTCAAGTTGTTGTTGTAATTGATCTAAGTAAAGAATCATTGTGTCTGTGAAAGTCTAAACATCTTGACCAAAGAGTGTTTCAAATGCACGTTCGAATCCCCTTTTGAAACCATTTCCCTTTAAGAGTACCGAGAGGTGTGAATGAAGTTGTCGGAAGCATTCTATGGAGCTTTTCTCTGCGTTATTGAACAATTTATGTGGTTGAAGAAACTCTTTCTCTTGAGAACTCGAGCATGAGGATTCCATTGTAGTTGATCCAGATTCAAAACCGGTAGTCTGTTGTACTTCGTTGGAAATCTTATGGTCATCCATCATGTCGTACAATTTGAGTATATCAGAGATGACCGAATCTGACTTAGTCGACATGATTGTGAAAGTGCACGGGATTTTACAATTCTATGATTTAAACCGAGAAATAGATTCTTTTGCGGGATTTTACAAAATCAAGAAAAAACTGTAAAACACTGAGAGAGTTGTGGATCGGTAAATGATAAGATGATCCTTTGATGAACGTGATGGTTGTAAGCTTGAAATCTGAACAAACCCCGTAGATATCCAATAAGCTCGAAAATAACTCAATCCAATGTAAGTCTCAATCTCGGAGTAATTAGGCTCAAACAAGACCGTGATGTAAAATTATACCCGAAAATACACTCACAAGATTTTAGATCAACTAAAATTTACCACAACAAAAAGTAGAACCTGATAAATTTCAACAACAATTTGGAAAAAGAGTTAGCTCCTGGTGAGTGTATGAGCCCAGCTGGTCAAATGCAGTCATGCGGTCCAATTAATCCTGACGCAGCCCAAATGAAATAACCAAGCCCAACCGGTTTATCAAACCTGAATAAGGCCCAAGTCTGTTAAGCATAAATCCGGCCCAATCAAATCACCCTAACCCTAATCTCACGCTCTTATATAAAGCCACTAATCACCATTTGCCTTAACCCTAATAACACTGAGGATAAACATACGCAGTCACAACAAAATTCCTCTCACCAAAAACAATCGTTCCTTAGTTTCTAGTTACGTCCGAATACACACAATCCCAAACTCAGTTAACAAAGACAACTCAATCCCCTTCTTGATTAATCCGAATCACCAACACATATCCTCTATCTTAAATCACAAAAGAAAGCCCATGAAGTACATAACTGTATGATACTTGAATAACGATTAAATGGTCACGGTAAGGTTTTGTTTGTTGTTTTCAGTTTCCATCGAAAAAAAGAAAGGTTATAACAATCTTGTTATAAATCTGACTTGAACGGTTTCGTAAAACAATTGAAGCTTGTCTTCAAAAAAAATTAGATCAGTGATGATTTTGTTCTTTCGTTTGTTCCCATTTGATGTTCGGTTATTATAAAATTTAATCTTCAAAGGATCAAATGATGAGTTACTGTTGTTCTTAAAATAACATTGACTGCCACACGAAAAGAACTATAAACTGAGATCTTTGTTTCGTTTTAATTTATGTTTTGCTTATAGTGAGAGTAGAATGACGCAGGGTATGGTTGTCTAGTATGGATTAGGATTGAGGTTAAAGAATGATGATAGATCTGTGAGGAAGACTCTTGTTTGGTTTATTCTTCAAAGATGATGTTTATAAACAAGCAGGAGATCGACTGAGGTCTTGAGTCCAGTACATGTTTACTCTATTTCTTGATTCATTCAATTTTGTCAATAGGTTTTAGCAATTTTTGGCAGCATGTCGTTATGATTTTGCAAATAAAATAGATTCGGAAAGAAAACCGCTGCACCAAAACTAACCGCTAACTTATAAGCAAACCGCTGTCATGAACCAAAACTAACCGCTAACTTATAAGCAATTTGGCAGCGATTGGTAAAGGCAGGACACAAAAAAAAGATAACCGCTATTAGGAAAGTAACCGCTGCTGAAGTATATAACCGCTGCTGAAGTATTTAACCGCTGCAAGGTACTAACCACTGGACCATTAAGACAAAACTGTCACTTTCATTTGTTTTGTATTATACCCTTTATATGGACCACACAAACAAACCGCTACTAAGAACCATATGAAACCGCTGTCAAGAAAGAACCCAATAAAGTGACTCGAATAAACACAACTTTTAGCTCTAAGCATATGAAGTAACCACTATAATCACCCTAATACGCTGCAAGAGCTATTCTAAACATGAAAGTACCACTTTTTATCAAGCTAAGCCCCTAACACAGATTAAATCATGATATAACAGTGAAACAATTCGAACAAAAAACATAGAACCACACGACTAAGTACAAATTCGAGAAAACCAAGTCCTAAGATGAAACCTTGGCTCTTGATACCAATTGTAGAACACTCAAAATATTAACTTGTTTGGTTTTATGTTATATGGATCGAATAAGGAAGAGAGAAAGAAAGGAAGAAAGAAAGAATGAAGAAGATGATATTTTAGAGAGAGAAAGAGTAGAGAGAGTGAAGCCTTAGAGAGAGAAAGTGAAACAAAAAAAAAAGAAAATAGATTGAGAAGGCTTACCCTCTCCAAGGATGGAGAGGGTATTTATATGTACATGGGTTTTTGCCACTTGGGCTGCGGATCAGGTATACAGTGGGTAAAGACCCGTCCTTCTTCCGCGAATACTAACTACTTCTATTCTACGTTTTACTAACTATTTTAACTACTACGAGCTAAACAATGCTTAATCATATCTAGGGTGACCGAATCTTTCTTATACAAAAATCGTATTCCTAACACCAGCCCCAATCCATTGCGCCAAACATACCCTTACTTTCTAGAAAACATCTATAATATGTAATAATAGTAATAATCTATAATCCATTTAATATTTATAAAATAAATTTTAGATTCATGCAATAAATTTGAATATTCAATATTTCCCAATCACCTAGAATTGAAGGCAAATTCGGATTGTGGGGTATTTTTTATAATAGCAATTAGGAGGATGAATGGAATGGAAACCATTAAGGATCCGAGGCGGTGTAGTCAAATATATTTAGAATTTCTTTGTTGTGGTCAACAATCTTTCACCAAATATGATTTTGATGATCATATGAGACGGCGACCAAGATCAACTCTGGTGATTGGGATTCAAATGTAATGGAATCTGGGTAATAATGGTACTATGATGAATTCTTACAACTCCTCACCAATCAAAGGGAACCATTATCTGATACATGGATATAAAGGTATTGTTGATACAAAAGTTGGGCGTTCCTTGTCTTGAGTATCAATTCGATTGTAATACTTGAGACCTGCATACTAAGAAAACAAAATGACACCGTTAGGCTTATCGTGGGATTGTCTCCCACGATTATCCTCTGGCGTGGGAGTAAGTAATCGGTTTTTAGGGTTTAGTTTAAGAGTTAGGGTTGTGATATCGTACCTCTAATGAGAGCCTTGATGCCCTTTATATACATAAGAAACCTTGTTGGTTTCTTGTTTCTCACTCTTCGGTGTATCCGCCTAAGTCAGTCAATTTGATATATATCCCATAAATAAGAGATACCCTATATTAAAACAATAAATAACTTTGGGTTTGGGCCTTCGTGAGTCCAAACCGTCACCATAGTAGCCCACACCTGGTGGGCTTATGTGTTAGTGACGTCCAATAGTCGGGTTTGTAACCCGAATATAGACTATGCGTCATCATGTTCCCCCAGTCTAGTATGCGCACGGTGAAACCGCGGATGCTAGACTATTAATCATAGCGAAAAATGCGCCCGCATACGTGGCGGATAAGTTCAAACGTTTCCCGCCCAAGGGAATATTCTATGAATCTAGTCCAAATAAGTCCAAAAGATCTACCTCGAAAAATGTGGGAAAGTGCAAAAGGTGATGTACCCTGTGAGTTCTCAGCCATATGATGAAGGTTAGTGGAGTCCACGTGTCAATCATCTATGTGGATGAAACCCTATATAAAGGGTAAGTTACCTTTCACTGTGTGAATCATCGCAAAAAACAACCATTTCCACCATAGCTAAAAAATCTCTCACAACAGTCAAAACTCGCTATTCTTCAAAGGTAGTAACGCGTGCGCATTGAAAATCATAAAATACTAACAATGGTTCGCCAATTATCTGACTTCCACTCTGATATATCCGAGGATGATCTCCGTCAGTTCACCTCGGATTACTTTATCCCACTCGCGTTGCATCCGGTAGTACCGGTGGCAACCGCGTCCATCGCTGACTTCCCTGAGGGAAAGGTAGGGGTATATACGCGTTACTTCGAATTCGCGAGCCAACGTGTGCCCTGTCCCTATTCCTGTGCGACGTGCTCAATTTTTATCGTTTGCACATCTCCCAACTTCACTGCGTTGGCGCAACGAAGATAACCAATTTTGAAATAAACTATCGCTTATTAGCGATTAACCCCACCATTAACCTATTCCGCGCGTTTTATCACACAACGTGGTCAAACGGGTGGGTTTCCTTTTCTAAGCGCGCAGGGCCGCTGCAGTGCTATACGGAAAAGGTAGACGCGCTAAGGAACTGGAGGGAAATGTTCATCTGGATTGATAGCGCCGTCTTCCCATGGGGCTTTGATTTTTACACGGAAGGGACTCTGCCGAAGGATGAGCGCCCTAGCCCTGGTACATATAACGCCGATGACGCTGAGACCATAAATACTAACCGCATTCCCATCAACTCCTACCCAGAGGAGTTTTTGGTACACATGGGGATCAGTCGCAACTACTTCCAAGGTCCTGACGAGGTGCCAACATTTTTGGACGAAGAGAATCGGGGTGGGTGCTCGTCCTTCCTCTCCTTCGCTTTAGTATTGTAAGCGTTCACTTTTTATCATAGCTTATGTAACCCTTTCTTTGTTTGTCGTTGTTGCGCAGAGATGGATCTTTTTTCTGTTGTGAAACTGGCGAAGCCTACCCTGGTAACCGTCGGGGTGCGCCCGTTGAGGGAGGGCGAGGCGCCCATACTGGAGGCCACCATGGAAATGGTGCAGGAGGAGCCAGAGGATGCCTCCCCCGCAATTCTAGAGGCGACTCCAATAAGCAGCATGCCCAATCAGGAGGCCGAATCCCCATGGCGATCGCGCACTGATTCGTCTGACGGTGCGAGGATCCTCGTGGTGGAGAGCGAAGAGGAGGAGGAGGAGAGCCAGCCACTGAAGCGCAAGAGAGCGTCTTCTGGTGGTTATGGCGCAAGTTCCTCCAGGAGGAAATGCCATCTTATCACTCGTGAGCCATCATCTGTGGAGGAGGATGTGTCTGCCACTGATGCAGAAAAAGATGTTACCAAGCCTCCTCCCCCCATGTAAGTGACATTAATCGCGTGCACTTAGAACTTCTTGAGTTTCTTTTATCCATATAGTGTATTGATGCTATAGAGTAACATCTATTTTTTGTTGACGCGCAGTGTGGAGCCAACTGGGGATGCTGACGTGCATGCTGGGAGTGCGCCGCCTCAAGTGAGTCCTGTTCAAGGTGAGGAGCCTTCGCAGAGGAGCTTGGGGACTGAGCCCAAGGCGCTAGATCAGCTGGTGAGGGAGTTAGAGCTAGCTGCTGCGCACCAAGCCACACTGGTTGCTCAAGTGAAACAGGCTATGCGCAGAAGGATGAAGAGGTCTCTTCACTGAGGGCGCAACTAGCTAGCGCCCAGGCTGAGTTGGAATCTACCAACTCTTATGCCAGAGCTCTTGCTGAGGAGAAGGTATCCTTGCTTGCCCAAATGAAGCAAGATCGTGCTGATGCCAAGGACTACAAGGCTAGCTGCGTATGGGCCTTGAAGTATATGGAGCAGCATAAGGATGCACACTTCTCTCAGTTAGAAAATTTTCGCCAGACTGTGGAGGGCGCCTTGGAGAGGCAGGAGGCCAAGCTTCGCAAGCTCAACATCGAGTATGATGAGGAGCTATATCCGTATTTGGTCTCCTCTGTCGCTAAGCGCATGTAGATTTTTATCCTTTTGTTCCTCTGAATCTCCACTTGTTTTTCATAGCATTCAATTATGTTGAACTTATTGTCTGATTTTTGTTCGCAGGTGGCTAATCAGCCATGGTCTGCGTCTGGCTACGCTGAACACGTTGGAGTCCCCAGAGGTGGTTGGAGCATTCGGGGATGTTGTTCAGCGCGCTTTGGCGCGCGGCAAGGCGGAAGCGGTGGAGAAGCTGCATGAAGGCAAGATGTTGACCGTGCCCATCTCCCAAGTGCCAGGCTATGATGGGGACGCATATGCCAAGCTTGTCGCTGCGATGGAAAGGATGAAACTTCTGGAGCTTCCGCACATTGTGCAGTTGGAGCGCGACCAAGACTACCCCATTGGGGTCATTATGCAGGGACTAACCTTGGCAAGGCACTCATCCAAAGGGGCTGATACGCAGCTTGATTATTTTTTGAAGCCGGATGTGTCTCAGCTGCAAGTCCCTATTTTTGCACGCCCACGCGACCACTTGAATCCTTTTGCCCTTGAGAAGGAAATCTCTCTCAAGGAGTCGTTAGAAGCTCATGCTATGAGGCTTGCTAGGAAAGAGGGTGTAAAAGGTAAAGCCATACTCTGTGTCGTTAGTGTTGCGACCGTGTCGCCCCAAGATTGTGATTTGCTGAGGAAGCTTGAGGAATCTGGGAGTGCTGCAGTTCAGGATGGTAGCTCCAAACTTAGGCGTGCTTCCAACATTTAGGTTCTTGGGTCGTGCCTCTTTCTTTGTAATAGACTAACATTTTTGTTGCATATGTGCTTGTTAAGTCTATGCTTTTGTAATGACTCGTGGTCCATAATAAAATCCAGTTTAGTTGTATGCGTGTTTGTATTCTCATATATGCACTTAACTTTTTGCCTTTCGCATAAAAGACCTCTGAGAATTGAAGATTTGTCCGAAGAGATTATAGAATCTATAATCACTTATAATTGTGTATGAACTCATGGTTCCTTAATGAGTGTGAGTTTGAAAGTTTATACTTAGTCATTTGTCTTTGCATAAAAGACATTCGTGCTATGGCTAAGAAACAAACCATTATAAACATACTTAGGAATATTTATAAAGAATCCATAATCGTGTATGAAGTTCATGAAATTTGCAAGTGTATGTGTTGATATGCAGCGTGCTGTAAATATCATTTTAAGGAGTCAAGAGTCTTGGCTCCTAAGTTGTTAAACGCGCACAGTGTGCAATGTTGCGCATCCGTCGTGGGGTGCGCAAGGAACTTACGCCAACGTCTTGAGCGTAAGGTGTTTAACAAGGATACCTGATCCGATGTTGATGGGTTTGCAACCCTCTTACTCAACGAGTTATTTAGTAGGTTTACTCATCCTTTTACCATCGTGGGTTTTAATAAGTGCATGCACGCCATGTAGGCAAAAGGTAATGCAACCATAACATTGAGATATAAATAGTATTTAAATAACAAAGTAAAGAAAATGTGTCGCGGAGTTAGCTAGAAACCGCGAAATTTAATTAATACTTGCAAGCTGTTGTAAAAAGAAAGTTATTTGCCTAAAACAAAAACATAAATACACGGATATTTATTGAGCACTTACTAAAGTGCGGAGGTGTCCATGTATGGGGCCGTAGCCTTTCCTAAAGATAGCATCTCTTGAGATTGCAAATGTTACATGTGCGTTGTAGTTCATGGCCATCTTTGTCACGCAGCCTGTACGCGCCTTTCCCTAGTGCTTCAATGACCTCATAGGGTCCTTCCTACTTTGGTCCAAGCTTTCCTGTATCTTCTGTGTGGCTTGTGTTGTTAGCGCGGTACACAAAGTCGCCTGGTCTGAATGAAGTGCTTCGTACTTTAGCGTCGTAGTATCCCTTCATCTTTGACTTGGCTTTTGCCTCACGTATAGCTGCGCGTTCGCGCCTTTCTTCCAATAGGTCCAGGTCTATACGCCTTTCGTCATCATTGGTTGCTACATTAACTTCCGCAGTCGAATAGTTGGCATCCCAATTTCGGCTGGTATAACAGCTTCTGTCCGATAGACAAGAGAGAAAGGGGTGTCTCCATTGCTAATTTTGATTGTTGTGCAGTGCGCCCACAATACATGCGACAATTCCTCCACCCATCTTCCTTTGTGAATGTCTAGACGCGCCTTGATTCCTTCCCCAAGGCTACGGTTTGCGCGTTCAACCAGCCCATTCGTTTGTGGGTGTTTGATTGACGCGAAGTGTTGTGTAATATTTAGCTGTGCGCACCAGTCTTTGAACGGGTTGTCAGGGAATTGTTTCCCGTTATCCGAAATGATCTCCCCAGGTAATCCAAAGCGGCATACAATATTTTCCCAAACAAACTGTTTTACTTGATTACCTGTGATTGTCACCACTGCCTTAGCCTCTATCCACTTAGTGAAATAGTCTATAGCCACAATAAGGAACTTTAGTCCCCCCGCTGCAACAGGGAAGGGGCCTGCAATGTCAATGCCCCACTAATAGAACGGCCATGGCGAGGTAATGGGGGTTAACTCTTGTTGTGGTTGGCGTGGGATAGGCCTGTGTACTTGGCAGTCGCTACACTTCCCTATCATATCACGCGCATCACGGTGCATAGTGGGCCAGTAGTATCCTGACCGCAAGGCTCGTGCTACAACCGACCGTGGTCCTGAGTGCATACTGCATGAACCGGCGTGGATCTCTCGGAGTACATAATCTGTCTGACGAGGTCCAACGCACCTAAGCCATGGTTGTAAGAATGAGCGCCTGTATAAGATGCCATTTCTAAGTTCGAAACGCTGCGCTGTGCGCCGTATGCGTCGAGCCTCATTCTGCTCTTGGGGCAGTATGCCTTTGCTTATGAAGTCCATGATAGGGGTCATCCNGTTAACTCTTGTTGTGGTTGGCGTGGGATAGGCCTATGTACTTGGCAGTCGCTACACTTCCCTATCATATTACGCGCATCACGGTGCATAGTGGGCCAGTTGTATCCTGACCGCAAGGCTCGTGCTACAACAGACCGTGGTCCTGAGTGCATACTGCATGAACCGACATGGATCTCTCGGAGTACATAATCTGTCTGACGAGGTCCAACGCACCTAAGCCATGGTTGTAAGAATGAGCGCCTGTATAAGATGCCATTTCTAAGTTCGAAACGCTGCGCTGTGCGCCGTATGCGTCGAGCCTCATTCTGCTCTTGGGGCAGTATGCCTTTGCTTATGAAGTCCATGATAGGGGTCATCCACGTAGGGTCTTGCTCCTCTATTACCGTAGATACTTCCATTTCCGAGATGGATTTGTCTTTGAGAATCTCCACCAACACCTGTTTTGACAGGTGGGCAAAGCTTGTAGATGCGATCTTACTTAGTGCATATGCTTTTTTGTTTTCCCCCCGAGGAACTTGTTTAATGGTGAACCTATCGAAGCTCTGGATTAGTGACTTGGTCTTATCGAGGTATCGAACCATGTTATCCTCCTTGGCCACATATTCACCCAACACGTGGTTGGCCACCAGTATGGAGTCCACGTTTGCTTCTAGGTTGCGTACACCCATTCGAGTTGCAATGCGTAATCCAGCAATTAAGGCTTCATACTCTACCTCGTTGTTCGTGGCTGTGAATTCAAAGCTCAGTGCATATGTGAATTCCATTCCTTCTAGATTGGTGAGGATAAAGCCTGCCCCTGATCAACACATGAGGATCCATCCGTGAATAGAACCCATGGTTCTGGTAGTGTTACCTTGGTCTGTGAAGTTGTATCATCGGTATCTGGTTTTTCGATGAGGAAGTCTGCTAGGACCTGCCCCTTAACCGTAGTGCGTGGCCTATAGGAGATGTTATGCTCGCCTAGCAATACACTACATTTTTGCAATCTCCCAGATGCGTCAGGTTTGGAGATAACTTGCTTGATAGGTTGGTCTGTGATCACCACTATGGGATGCGCTTGGAAGTACCTGCGTAGTCTTTTGGCAGCAAACATTAATGCTAAGACCAACTTATCCATTGCGCTGTAGTTAACCTCTGTCTTCTTTAGTGCTTTGCTGACAAAATATACTGGTGTTTGCACGGAGTTCCTATCTATGAGAAGCACTGCGCTGATTGCTCCATGAGTTGCAGATAAGTTCATGATCAACTCCTCCCCTGGTCGGGGTGCGACTAGCTTGGGAAGCGCTGTTATATGCTGCTTAAGCTATGTTAAAGCTTCTTCCGCTTCCGTGGTCCAACGAAAGTCTCCCTTTTTTGTACACTTCTTGAGTGTTTTAAAGAGTGGGAGTGATTTATCCGCTGACTTGGACAGGAATCTGTTTAAACCGGCTAGTTTTCCATTCAGAGACTGAACTTCTTGTTGGGGTATAAATGTTGAAGTACTGCTAGACATCAAAGTGCTGCTAAAGTATATAAGTCAAAGTACTGCTCATGATCAAAGTGCTGCTCGTTGATAAAAGTCAAAGTACTGCAAGGATTAAAATACTGGCGATATTCAAGGATTAGATTAGGAATATTATGTAAATTCTAGAATATTCTAAAGTTAGAGTTAGTTTACTTGTTGTTCAAGTATTGTAAACCGACTAGGGTTTTCCTTGTGCCTATATTAGGGTTGTTTGTGAGTCTGTATTCAATAAGCAGATTCAAGGTGAAAATATAATTGTTCAAGTTTGTTATTCTTCTTAGCTTTGTTAATTAAATTCCGCATACTTAAACAAAGTAATTCAGTGTTTCATTATTAGTAGTTTAGGATTTATCCAAGACTGCTAAACCCTTAACAAGCTATATAAGATAGTTTGGTTAGAGTATAACGATCCAACACTTCTCTCAACGTGCGTGGCGAAGGAAGTTGGATGACTGCCTCTGTTTTTTCTAGGCATGGTTTGATGCCATCTGGTTCTATCAAGTATCCCAGGAACATGCCTTCTGTAGCGCCAAAAGTGCATTTCTTAGGATTTAACTTCATGTTAATCTTCCGTAGTGTTCTGAATGTTTCTTCAATGTCGCGCACTAGTTCGTCTTCCGTATGGCTTTTTATGACAAGGTCATCTACATAGACTTCTAGGTTGCGGCCCACTTGTTTTTCAAATTCATTGTCTACCAAGCGCTGGTAAGTGGCGCCCACATTCTTTAGGCCAAAAGGCATCTTCGTATAACAATAGACACCTTGGCTTGTGTGGAAAGCTATTTTTTCCTCGTCTTCCTTAGCCATTTGGATTTGGTGGTACCCTTTATATGCGTCCAAAAAACATTTAAAGGGGTATCCGCATAAGGATTCCACCTTCCAGTCTATCTCTGGTAATGGATAGCAGTCTTGTGGACATGCTTTGTTGAGATCAGTGAAGTCTACGCACATCCGCCAACTACCGTCGCTCTTTTTGACCATCACTGGGTTGGAAAGCCAGTCATGGTAATAGACTTCTCGCATGATACTCGCGTGCTCTGGAGCCTGGCCGCGCTTTTTCTGCCTCACTAGGGGATATCCTTGTCGGATTTGCAACTTATGTTCTGAGATTGACCGTGGCACACCAGTCATGTGCTTTGGTTCCCATGCGAAGATATCCAGGTTCTTTTGCAGGAGTGCGCATACGGCGGCTTTGCCTTTATCAGATAGCGACCCCCCGAGCGATACTTGTTGCTCTGGGTAATCAGGATGAATTGCTACTTTTAGGTTTGGTATTTTGGTTGCGCACTGTTCTGGAGTGTGTGTCGTCTCACCTGTAACCATGTTACATTCTCCAGGTGGCGATATTCAAGGATTAAAGACTTTCGATATTCAAGGATTAGATTAGGAATATTATGTAAATTCTAGAATATTCTAAAGTTAGAGTTAGTTTACTTGTTGTTCAAGTATTGTAAACCGACTAGGGTTTTCCTTGTGCCTATAAAAGGATCCCTAGGTCAACATTAGAGATATACGATTTTAGAGATAAGCTAAAGTTCGATATTAGAGATATTAGGGTTGTTTGTGAGTCTGTATTCAATAAGCAGATTCAAGGTGATAATATAATCGTTCAAGTTTGTTATTCTTCTTAGCTTTGTTAAGTAAATTCCGCATACTTAAACAGAGTAATTTAGTGTTTCATTATTAGTAGTTTAGGATTTATCCAAGACTGCTAAACCCTTAACAAGGTATATAAGATAGTTTGGTCAGAATATAACGATCAAGTGGTATCAGAGCTTGTGTGAAAACTCTGATTAAGAAGAAACCCTAAACCAAACCGATTTTCTAAACCAACCCTACAAGATGTCGACACCTGAACCTACACCAATGCCATCCATCACCACTGTCCGAATTCCTATAGTCAAGAAGGGTGAATATGATCTATGGAGCATGAAGATGAGGCAGTACATTGCTATCACTAACTCTGCACTCTGGGATATCATTGTCAATGGCAATCAGGTTATTAAAGAACCTGTAGAAGTTCCTGGACAACCTAAACCACCTCAGCAACAACTATCCGCTACTGTGAAAAGGAATCAAGACAAAGCTCTCAACATACTGCTGTCTGCTATACCTGATGGTCACCTGCTAAAGTTTCACAATGCTAAGGATGCAAAACAACTATGGGCTGCTATCAAGACAAGATTTGGAGGTAAAGATGCTTCCAAGAAGATGCACAGAAGTTTGTTGAAGCAGCAGTTTGAAACCTTTACTGTTGGAGAAAGAGAAGGGCTTGATGCTACGTATGAGAGATTTCAAAATCTTCTCAGTATGGTAGAGATACATGGTGTAGAAGTATCTACTGAAGATGCAAACTTGAAGTTCCTAAGAAGTTTGCCATGTGTCTGGCATGTCATTGCTACTATGATCAGAGGTCAACCTGATTTGGCTACTATGGACTTTGATGATCTCTACAATAACTTGAAGGTGTATGAGCATGAGATGAATTGTAAATCTGGTTCAACATCACACAATATTGCTTTTGTGTCATCTGCAAAAACAAGCAGTCCTTCCACTAAAAGTACTGCTTATCCTGTACAAAGTACTGTTGGTGATGTTTACACAACTATGTCCACTACCACTTCACCACCCTCAAACAACATCAATTGTGATGATGTTGTGTGCTCATTCTTTGCTCAACAAGCCACTTTACCTGTTACCTATGAAGAAGATCTGTTGTAGATTGAAGAAGATGATCTTGAAGAAATTGACATCAGATGGCAAGTTGCTATGATTACTGCTAGGATCAAGAAGTTCATGAAGAAAACAGGAAGAGGCATTGATTTCAAAGCCAAACAGGGTATAGCATATCACAAATCTAAGATTGAATGCTTTAATTGTCAAAAGACTGGTCACTTTGCAAGGGAGTGTAAGTTTGCTAAATATCAAGCAAACAGGATGCTAGAGAAACCCAAGGTTGAAATCAAAGAGATTCCTGAACCAAAACCAAAAGCATTTGTGGCTCAAGAAAATCTATCAGAGGTTGACTGGAGTGCTAAATTTGATGATGAACCAGTCACTTTGTCTATGGTTGCAATGGAGGAATTTGATTGGAGCACAGCTTTTGATGAGGAACCAGGATGTATTGCTTTGGATTCTACTGAAGATCTTGGAGGCTTTGATTGGAGCATGGAGAGTGAGGATGAACCTGTTCTGCTGGCTTTGGTTGCTACTTCACCTGCTTCACCTACTGCTACTGAGGTATGCTCTAAGTGTAGTGATGTTTATCAAAAGGTTCTTGATAACTATGTGTCTGAAAGAGATAAACATAATAAAGCTAGGTCTGAAGTCCTTTGTTATCAATTGACCTTAGAATCCTTAGAAGCCAAAATAATTACACATGAAAATAATGAAGTAGCTTGGGTAAAAAAATATCAGCAACAGGACTATCAATTAAAGTTAAGTGAATGGAAGTTAGGATGTAAGGTATCTGAATTAGAAAAAATAACTAAAGAAAGGGATGATTTGTTAGCAAAACTTGCAAGTTGGAAAGAAGCTGGTCTTTCACATGTTAGTTTCTGTGAAAAACAAAGAAGAGCTAATGATAAAACTGGTCTAGGTTATGGTATTGAATATAGTAGCTCAGATGAGACCACACCTAGTGCTAAGGAAGAAGGTAATTCAGAAGAAATCTCAACTAGTGAATTTGAAACTTGTTCAGAAGAGAACACATCTAGT
>LBNU01002677.1:5186-70729 GCA_014162995.1 Artemisia annua | reverse complement strand
AAAACTATATTCATACAAACAAGGATTGACAACCTTTGTTAATAAACAAGTTCTACTATAAATAAACAAATCCCTTGGGACGATCTCGACTTACCCACCTTTATTACACCGGACGAGTATACTTGCTCGTATGTGCTAAAGAATTAATCGGATAAATCGTGTTTATAAATTTTAAAACTTGCACTAAACTTGCACTAGCAAAAACGCACATCATGGGCCGTCTCTCTTTGACTTATAACGTCATGGCCTTGGTGTTTTAACACGTGACGCCGTCACGTGTAAATGCTCCAAAAACTTTCTGGCCCATCAAGTGTAAATATTATCCACCTCTTCTTCAATGAGTGACGGCGTCACCTTATGGTGCTTGACGCCGTCAGGTGCTTGACTTTGTCGTTTTCTTCACTTTTATGCTCCAAAAAGTCCAAAATGCTTCCTTTTCCAGAATTCCTCTCCAAAGTACCTAAATTCACAAAAGAAACGATTTAAGGCAATATTTGATCATATTATCACGACTTAGGGCTTAAATGACCCCTTAAAACCGTGACACTTTTCGTCTCATCAAAAGTCATACCCCGAAATGCGTATTGAGGTTACCTTTTATAGGTGATGGAAATGCTAGGGCTTCCTATCATTTCACACATTTCCTATAGTGGCTGAGGTGGGACCCTTGTCGGGCAAGGGTCCAGAGCTTAATCGATGTTCTGTGGACGTGGACTATTTTCTGGACCGTGGGTCGGTCCGCGAGCGTACTTCAGAAGTGCTGCTTTATTTGTCCGTAGGTGTCCTTGTGCCCTGCTCGTGGCATGGGGCATTTAGTCATACCCAGCTTAGTGGGTTTATTGGACCGGAGCCCAGTTCGTTGTGGGGCTGGAGCCTAGTTTTGCTTGTTGGGCCGGAGCCCGGTTCATGTGTTGGGCCGGAGCCCGGTTGTATAGTGCAGTCCAGGCCCAGTAGGCCTGCTATCCGTACTATACGTCATCACTATGTTTTCTGACGATGGTCTTAGTCTTCTTGCCACTTTGATTGGTACGCCCAAAATGTTAGATGCTTATACTAGCCAAATGTGCAAGAAATCATGGGGCTGTAGTAGTTTTGCAAGGTGCATGATTGAAGTAAGGTGCTTAGGGATAGCCTCAATGTTGAGATACATTTCCTTGATGGGACGGGTTCGTCTATTGAGAAGATTCGGGTTGAATACGAGTGGAAACCGCCTCATTGTGATAAGTTTAAGATTTTTTGTCATACTTTGGTTGATTGTCCTAAGTATGCTCTACCTACTACTCAGCCTACTCCAAGTGTTAATGATGGTTTTAAAACGGTCAATACTAAGAAGAAGAGTAATAGTGGTTGTCAATCTGGTCCAAGTAAGGGAGTTTCTACTAAACCTGTTGTGGGGAAGAAGATGCAATATCAACCCAAAGTGCCTCCTACTAAACCCAAGAAAGTGGATGCAAATAAGAAAAAGTCTACTGATGTGGCTAGTACTAGTGGTACAAAGATTACTACATCCAATCAGTTTGATGATCTTAATATTGATGATACAGATGAGTTGGGTATTCCTACTTATGATATCAACAAGGATGTGGAATCAGGTAGTACAATGGAAGCTAAAAAGGATGTGGAATCTGGTAGTTCAGTGGAAGCTAAAAAGGATGGGTCTTTAAAGACTGACAATACCTCACAAGAACCTCTTGTGAGTGATTTGAAAGAGAAGGACCAGGCTGGGGCCTCTAAGCCTAGTGTTGGTTCTACTCCTATAGTTAAGAAAATTGGGGAGCTTGAAAAGCTACTTATTGATGGGAAAGCTACTCTTGTGGATGATGATGGTCATCCTATTCAAAAGGTTGATTATTCGGGATCTACTTCTTCTACTAAGAGGGCTAACCCATTCTCAAAGGTGGGAGAGATTGTTGTTTCAGACAGTGATGAAGACGAGGTTGTGAATACGTTTGATTAGTCCATGAACCTATTTGGTGGTGTTCATGATCGTGAAGATGATTATGATGACTATGCGGATCAGGTCTACGATCTTTCAGAAAATTTGGATGCTTTATATGACACGTATGGTATCAAGCTCCAAGGTCTTGGTAGAAAGTAATTTTGTTTTCATAGGAGTCTAATGGTATCTTTTGAGTAGTGGTTTTTTCTTATTTAGAGAATTGGAAGTATCTTGTGATGTAAGCTTTTCCGCCTATGTAATGGGCTGATATATGGGATTCACCCATATCCTTTGTACTTAAACATTCTTTGGAGTAATATATTTACCGGGTTTTTTTAACTTTTTATCTAAAAAAATATCAAGAAATGATCGGACTCCAATGATTAATGGGAAGTAAAACCTTTATTTAATGGGAAAATGATAACTGCAGCTCATCCCATCCAATTGGATCAATGAACCTCCGATGGGTTGCTTCTTTTGGCATACTCCAACCGAATCGGATGCGGGCGCATACCGATCGGTTGGACCCGTCCTGTACTCACATTTTTTATTTTTTCTTAACTTTTCTTGTCGCATGCTTTATCCTTCATTGCGACACTGATTTCTTCCATAGAACTCGATATTTTCTTGATATGTGAGCACAGAAATCTTAATACTCTCGAATCATTGAGTCCTTATGTGGTTTCTATCTTGTCTCCACCTTGAAAATCTTCCAAATATGCATAATCACTTCAATTCTTCGTCTTTTCATCATCTTTTCCTGTATTTGGCTACATTCACTTGCATATACACTTTTTCACGATTAAGTAACAAAAAATATACAAATATAACCAAATATGATGCATAAAACTAACGATAAGGCAACAAAAAACATGCTCATTCTGAGCGTTATCACTGTTGCAGTAATTGTTTTTTCACGGGTATATTGTGTTGAAGAAAAGCAGATATTGATCGGTGTATTTTACATACACCTCATAGCATGTTAATTACGCATTGTTGCATTGTTATTTGTTGTTATACATGTACTTTGAGGATGTTTTGTGATTATGTAGGTTATGCGCATAAAGGAGATAAAGTTATCATATTACAAGCTACAAATTCGAATCATAAAAAGGACGAAAATCTGGATTAAATTCATGCTTATTGCGGTCACTAATAGCAGCTCGTGGACCTTAGTGAAGTTACTAGTTGGACTTGTGTATCTAAGCCCATGCGTGAATTAAATGGTGGACCTTTCTTTGAGCTTTATTTGGACAACAGGAGTGAAAGCCCGGTGATGTAAAGAAGAACGAAAAAAACAAAGGGTTTTATAACTCTACTAGCTTATAGACCCGTGGAATCCACGGGATTTTAGAGGGTTTTTGCATCAAAAATTTAAGTACGTAAATAAAGTAAGTAAGAACAACGAACATAAACGGAATGAAATTTTTTTGTAACGGAATAATAAGTTATAAGTGAATGATAATACAAAATACAATGCTTGTAAATATCTATGTTATAAACGTTCATTGTCTCGTGACCTCCAATATGTTTGTCTTGTGTATGTAGTGACCATTCCAACACTTCAACAAAAGGTCCATTACGTGAACACCTGAAATATGTATATGTATACTGTACGTACCTATGACCGTTTGATCATATACCTTGAAGAACTTCTTTATATACCACAATTTATAGTAGTTTTTTATAGGTTACCATCCACATCTGAAATAACAACCTTCAAGCCTTTTTGCTTTTGACACGTGAAAGAGCCACATATAGTTGTCCAAGTGTGAACACGGGACGTGGTAGATAGAATCCGACTTTTGAAAGTGATTACCTTGGCTCTTGTTTATTGTCATGGCGAATGACAACGAAATGGGATATTGTTTCCTCGCGATCTTTTGAGGTAAACGCTTATCAGATGGAGTAATTCTCAATCGTGGCATGATAACCTTATTTCCAAAATGTGTCCTATTAATGATTTGTGCTTGAATAGAAGTCCTTGAGTTATTGACAGTTACTATAAAAAAAAGTAATAGTTGTTGAAAAGGTAAAATAAATATTAAGACGTTACTATTTAACAACATTGTTAATATTTTTGTACATCATATTGTTATATATTGAGGCATAAAAATACATATACAATAGCATTTACATGATATATAAAACCTGATATGAAATGAATGAGTGAATTTTACCAATGATTTGCTAAAAAAATGGAGCCTTATAACTACAATAGTAACTTAACACAATAATCTATATCAGATTTTCATAATCAATGGCTTTAGCCCATCGGTTACAAATTATTCGGCTATGGGAGAAGGGAACTGGTTCATAAGCAGTTTCTTGAAGGATGTCCAAAAGATATCTCAAAAGCTCATGTTTGTTGGAACTTAAAAGCGATGGCTGATGGCATACAACCGTTTAGCCGCTGCAATGGCTTGACATTGTCTACGATGGAACTTGAGAATCCAACTCCACATCCATGGTCACCTGAAGACAGATATTTGTAAATCAAACCATCTAGAACCGAATGTTTTCATATTCGTGAAGTAGCACGTACCTGAATCCGTTTAGCCATGGACATAACTCTCTGGCTCTTAATTTGTTAGAGTTGCTCATAGATCTAATCCACTACCTGAATTGAAATTCGTCTCCAAAAGATATAGCTGCAAAGTTTGAAATAATATTAGACTTCGTTCTAGTGGTTCGGGGCAATGGTTCAGCCTGAATTATACATGTAGCATAGCGCTTTCGAGCCAAAGGTTCAGCCTATATTCATGCCGAATTAGTTAACCATCGTGGCAGTCTCTCCGAGTTTAAAATGATCTATAAAAAGCTACATGTTTCTGCCCTTGTTGGTTCATATTTACGAACCTTCAGTTGCCTATCATTAGAATTCTTTAATAATACTTACTAAACTTTTCACAAAATTGCAATAACAGTAACTAATTAAAAGTAGAGTATTTGCAAAGGTGATGTTTATTACAAATGTTTTCTGCTCGATGTCACTTCCATAAATCTATCATCACCTATATGGGTTTACAAAAGAGTAACACTCATTGGTTATTAATTTTTCAATAATCATGTTCATTAGGCAAACAGCTTACAAACTTAGGCCTAACTACAAAGTACAATAGAAAGCAACCTATCAAATTAAAAATACCAATCAAGATCAAAACTTTTTCTCGCAATCGCAAGTTATCCCTAATTCAAAATTAATCAAATTCCCAAATAAAACATAGAAATTAATAAGCTCAGATGTAAACCTTTAGTCTAGCATGTTGCAATTAGTTTATAACTTTCCTAGTAGCAAGCCTCAAAGTACCAAAATATAACCTAAACACGAATGCAAGCTCTTATATAACTAAGGACAGACCATATATGACCCTCCCATTCTCACCGTCTGCTGAGGACTTTTCTACTTTAGGAGAGCTGATATACGTACCCACGTAAAAGTTTGCATCGAATATGGACTATGGAGGATGCATAGCAAATCATGTTTAGGTGCACACAATCACTTCTAAATTAGAGTACAATCACTTTAAAAATTAGCGGCCAAAACCTGAAAAGTATAGTCTATTGAGCTATCTACCCGTTTGTACACACCTGAAATTTGCTTGTTTATGGCCTGAAAATAGAGTATACTTTGTCAAGCCACATTTTTTCCATAGTAACCATGTCAGTGCAAGCTTAAAATAGAAACTATATTACTAACAGAGGTCAATTAGTTAAATACCTTATCATAATCATCGACTTTCTTAATGTCATTTTCAAGCTAATCCAGTTAAGACTTTAACTAATGTCGTTTTCATAAACTGGTACACATTGGCATAGGAATGGGTTGATTGGGTCATCCTTTAACTCAAACGTTTCAAACAAACAAAAGGGCAATGGGTCACATTGGTCAAACATGTTAATAAGCCTTAATTCTTTATTCCAAATTTTGTTGCATTAGTGTGTAATAATGTTGGTTTTCTTATTATAAACTGGTACACATTGGCATAGGAATGGGTTGATTGGGTCGTCCTTTAACTCAAACGTTTCAAACAAACAAAAGGGCAATGGGTCACATTGGTCAAACATGTTAATAAGCCTTAATTCTTTATTCCAAATTTTGTTGCATTAGTGTGTAATAATGTTGGTTTTCTTATTATAATCAATGCTAACAATTTATTTATTATTTAGTTTATGATCATATTTAAAGCTTATAATAACATGGGTTCTAATTAATGTCGAAGGGGAAGTAAATTGGCATATGAAACAAAACTAAAAGAAAAGCAATACCTCATAAGAAGTGTCATCTACTCATCTGGTATTTAAGTGAAATAACACTTAACTAATCATGACATCCATTGTTGATCATTATGAAACATGCCATCATCATCGTGAACATGTTAGAACCTGTGTACGTGTATAATTGTATAAATGAGTTGCTTATTATATAGTGATCATTGTCTTTTAAATTAGAGCTTTTTACAAAGAAAACATTCTTACTATTCATGTGTGATGCGGCTCTTCTTCACTATCACATATGAATGGTAAACGTAGTTTTATTGACATTTAATCAACATAGACTGAAACAGGTTGCTCTGCTGGGTTGTACCACGGATAAAATCAGGTAACTATTTTTCTATACGAAAACTATAAATAATGTACCAGAACATGCTGAGCATTCAATAAAAAAGGCACAAATCAACGTGCAGCTCATTTAGAGGGTGTTTGGGATTGTGTATTTTACTCTACTTATTAGAAGAAGCAAATAAGTTGTTATATTTCAATCACTGATTGCTATGATGAGGTGGTTGATGGTCCTTATAATGAAATAGAAAAAGCACATAAGCTGTAATAGAGGTGGTTGATGGTCCTAATGATGAGGGTGAGATATTTACTTGCCCTTGAAAGCTGAGTCATCAGTTTTGAAACTTTCCACGACACAATGATTCAGGGAAGCCATTGTCTGCAGCGTAGGCATTGCTTGTGGATGAGATATTGTTAGCCTTGAAAATAATGTTATATGTTGGAAATTGCATTAGATCAAAGCACAAGGACTAGTTCTGTCAATAGGACAAAGTTTAATGTGTTTTGTAGTATATATACTCTCCTAGTTGCAACTAGGAGAGGTGGATGTTCATTGTAATAAGAAGGTGTGTGTGGTTTCTCCTCTTTCTCTCTCTAGAAAACACACACACCTTCCCCAATTCTTTAATCTAATCTTACCATGTTTAACCTTTATTTCGAGCATCCCCGACCTCCTGAAGAGTGATTCTTGGTTGTAACAAGTGGTATCAGAGCTAACCAGGGGCGATTCGTGGTGTTTTTGGGGTTTTTGGTGGCTTATACGAGTTGTTTTCAATTCGTTTTGGTGTGTTTTGTACTCGTTTGGTTAGGTTTCTATTCGTTAGGTACATTGGCTCGTTGGGTTTCATTATTTGATTCATATTTACTCGTTTGGTGCTCGTTATTTTGATCAAACACGTTCTTTAAATCGTTATTGGGTTTTACAAAAGTTGATATTTAGGGTTATGCGAGTATGGGAATTTGTTTCTGATCTTAGCGAGTATGAAAGTTAGGGTTTAGCGAGTATGGGAATTTTTCGTGGATTCTAGCGAGTATCGTTTTTTATTTAGCGAGTGTCGTTCAGTTTCTGGCGAGTATGCCTTTATTCCTTATCCAGTGCGAGTAAGGATTTTTATTTAGTGAGTATCAAAGTCCAAACTTTTGCGAGTATCAAATTATTAGCGAGTATCAAAGTACTTTAGCGAGTATGAAAGGTTAGCGAGTATGAAAGGTTAGCGAGTATGAAGGTTTAGCGAGTATGGGCAGACTCCTGCGAGTATGAGTTGCAAGTATGAGCTCAAGTTTAGCGAGTATGGGCTCAAGATAGCGAGTATGGAAAGGTTTTTGCGAGTATTGGCGGGAAAAGTTGAGTAAAATTTATTTTCTACGGGAGCTTAAACGTTCAATTTTTACGTGAGATTCAAAATTTGGTATAACGTTGAAATTTTGACCAAAAATTCAAATTTTTTGGCCAAAATTCAAATTTTTCGGTAAAAATTTGGCGTAAAAATTTTCAAAACTCAAATTTTTCGTGCAACCTTAGACTCGCATTTCATAGTGATTTTCATAGTTTGGGCGAGAAATTTTTCAATTTCAATTTTTGGAGGGAAAAATATGAAATCACTAAACCTAAACCCTAATATCACCACACCCGATACTTTGATATTATTGGTACACCTTATACAAGAACATGATTCATTAACTTGTTTCATTACATGAATACCAATATATCACACCTCAAAACACACCACGTTTTGCTTAAAAAGATCCTGATCAAGAATCATCATACAATGACGATGGCTAATATCAGAAGTTTGTGACTACAAGGAGAATTCTTTATTATCTATTTGGGTTTGAAGTGAAGTTTTATGGATGCGTACTTATTTCATCTTCTTTCTTTCTTCCATTCCGCGAAGATGACTTGTTGGGCACATAAATATGTTAACCTAGGGGTTACATTAATGGTGACGACGACTTGGTTTATCTAGTTTTCATAGGTCAACTAGGTGAGTATATATACTACAAAACACATTAAACTTTGTCCTATTGACAGAACTAGTCCTTGTGCTTTGATCTAATGCAATTTCCAACATATAACATTATTTTCAAGGCTAACAATCTCTCCCCAAAGTAATGTTATATGGAAATTGCTTACAATGTTCCCTACAAGCACAATTAAGTAAAATACAATACAAAACATAAGTACAGCAGCTCTGAGAGTGGTCTTCAAGCACCATAGCTTCACTTATACATCTGAGTCTTCTCGGCTGCCATCACTTTGACTTGTAGAGGAACAATGTGAGCGAATCTAATTAGGGATTAATAATGGCCAATACAATACAATACACTCTCCCCTAATTAGTGCTCTCCCCCAAACTGACAACATCTCTGATGAATGCCCTAAATCTGAAGAAGTCTTTTGATAGTTAAATGCAATCTGTCTTTAGTCTTCTAATACGCAGCGGACAATGTAGAACAGACTGTAGACTCGACCTTCTTCAAGATTATCCGTTCGGGGGTACAATGTATCAACATCTTCATCTTCAACTAATGTATTCCAGCTATCTTACGAATCAGCCCATAACGTACACATGTAACCAATAAAGGTAGAGACGATGACACCAAGTAACAAGTTGAACCACTGACCATCTCTGCGGATAGGTTGAACCACTGACCATCTCTGCGGAAATCAACTCCGGAATAAATGATTAAGCCCGATCACGTGAACCTGTTGTGCGTCCTTGATGTACACAGATATACCTAATTAAAAAAAATCTATCATAAATAGATTATATGAAAAACACAAACCCTTGAAAAAAAAGAAAGGAAATCACATAATATATTATTACTGTAAGCTGCCATTACAAATAACATACGCATTTGTATATAAGATATTGATGGTCGCCTATTACCTGTTTCTCTGCCGCCACGACACTTGTTATTCACAAATGAAACTCGAGAAGATGACCCACTTGTCTGAACTGCAATGGGAAGGTAAATTAGTACAAATACTCATCACAAACACTTTTGCACAAATACATGTATCATAAAATATTACTGAATTCTTACCGATTCTTTTTCTTTTCACTTTGGTAATGCCCGTTGCCGGAATAGGTTATTGTCTATAAGATGAACTGGTGTCGGCATCAGTGACCAAATTTCCACGAAGAACCCGCGTAGCAAAATCCAGTACCCTGGATCCAGTATTCATTCCTGCAAGCGCTATTAAAATTAGTGTAAGGTTTGTACATTATAACATTCCAATTATTCATAAGTAGCAAAATACTCTACTTCTATATCAATACATTAGGTGCCTTATTTGTGATCGATTCCAATGATGGATTATATAGAATTCCCAGTATCCCTTAATAACAAAAAACAATAATTAATTCAGCAACGGTGGACCAACAGGTATAAGGAAAGTAAATATCGACTCATTTGACATGCATAGAAAACACATATATAATTCAACGCATACACAAACATAATTTATAAACAGTTGGCGTGCATAGAAAACACGCATTTGACATGCTTTATTGGCTTGTAATGAAATGAAACATGGCCACGTTTTTGTATTTGCTGTCAAATTGGAGTGCATAATAATTGTTCATAACACAAAAAATGAATAACTTTTGTGAACAGGCGTACCATATTCAGACTAAGAGTTGAAATATAAATTGTACATGAAAAGCTTATCGAGATTCAAGAGCAAACCTGCTTGACAACCTCCTTTCAGACACGTTTGTGATACTCGGTAGACCTATGAAGTTGGTGAGAAATTGTAAGGAATTGAAAGCCCTAGAATCAAGATAGTAGTATTAAAACTGTATATCAAATCCAGTAACATGAAGAAATAAAACACCAACAAATGACAGACCTGGAATTTTTGTCAATAAAGGCCCTCACTTCATATAAAACATAAACGCGTAACCTGAAGAATTACAAAAACACAAATGATCAAGCTAATATCTTCTTAAAATCTCATCAAACATTTTTTTTGAACATCTCATCAAACATTTAAATAGCAGGAAAGCATGTTTATTAAACTACCTCTACTCACACCAAGCAACACGAACATTCAGACCAAATTTTAAAATCTCATAAATGAAAAATTCTTAATACATAGAAAACACGCATTTTATGCAATTATGTTCAACGTTTGGCCAATATCGACTCATTTGACATGTTCCATTTTAGATAGTATTATATTTCACCTGTTGGAGATAAAATATATTTGACCACCTTAGTGGAAGTGATGCAAAAACATACATACCTTCATGTCTGCTTGTGTATCTGACTGGGAACCCCGACCAGACATGCCCACTGTCATATGAAATTTTCAGAAAACATCTTAGACCAATGTCTGAACAGTCTAACTGTAACCAAATTATAAAAACTAATTCATAAAATTAATTTTCCCCATCTTTTTTTTTTCTAGGGTTTTGCTACAACACAATTGAATTGAACTTAATCATAGCAAATATATTAAATTTAATCGGAAAAAAAAAACTAAATTGATTATTTATAAGCAAATATACTTAATCAAAGCAAATATATTAATACCAATGGAATTTTTGTTCTTCATCTCCTTCCTCCACTGGCAGAACAAAGTTATAAAGAGCAAATCGTACAACCTTTTTTGGATGTTTTTTTTGAATCATTGGCAATGGATGACTTGAAACTGAAATTAAATTGATTTGGAGCGTGGTTTGGGTTATTGGGTTACAAAGAAATTGAATGGGTTTAATGAATTAGCAAAAATAGAAGCAATTAGGCTGGTATTGTTTATTGCTTGTGCTTAGAGGTGTTGTACCCAGAAGGAGCATTAATAATTTTTCGACCAATCATATCGCAGACACATCAGCGCATTAATGATTTATCGTGCTTAAGGGGCTTGTAAATTATTCTGTTTTATTAGATTTAATAGATATATTCTTACGGCAAAACCAGAGAAGAGAGGGACGAGCCATCATTATTAATTATTTTACATCTCATTCACATAAACAAATCCAGTTGCAATTCTCTAAATTCATTCTCAGCCGACAAGATTACAAGATATATTATTTTATCTCGGCGAACGTGTATTGGTAGTAAAGGATTTACTTCCTTTGATTCAATAAACAGTACGTAGCACTAACCAAATCGGAATGGAGATGATATCTACGAGTGCCATGCGCGGCTAAACCCTTTTGTAATCTCTCCCGGTAAAAGATATGTTGGTTTGATTATGTTTACGGATTTTATTTTGTTTGTCAAATATTAATTCATATGATTTTAATGCATATCATTTATTTGATTTTAATATTCTAGTATAATTATTTGGTGAATTATTGTGAGACGGTCTTAATTAGTATAGGGGTTAAGACGGTCTTAAGGTAAACATAATTTGTACTTATAATTTTTCATTTGAGTAATTATTAAATTAATTGATAGGATTATCGTAAGACATGTTATGGCTAGTCAATGAGTCGTGCCGAGTCCAACTAGTTTAGGGATTAAGACGATTCATGTGGTGAACATAACTTGTACCCAAAATTATCCTTTTCAATTAATACAAACTATGTTTATGTGGTTTGAAGGCAAACACTAATAATAATCCGTAACTTAGTCATTTCAATATATCCGGAGCCGGGAGGGATTGCTTTTCACGCAATTGTTTACAACTCTTGCTTTAAAAAAAGCTTATTTACTTTTATTGCTTATTTACATTCAAGTGAATTAATAATTTAATTATTGGCGTATTCACTTTCTAGTTAATTAGTATTTAATTATTAAGTTTTCAAAACCAAAACTTTTATTGATCAGTGATCACCCCAAAACTTAAATTAAAACCACATACTCCTCGTGGATACGATACCCGCTTACCCTATCTAGTATAAGGTAATTAGGTTTATTTTTGATTGGTACTTCGACATCGATCAAATTTTGGCGCCGCTGCCGGGGAGTTAGTGCGCTTTTGGTTTAAGTCTTTGTTTATAGTTTAACAAAAAATATAAAAAGATTTTCATTTTCTTTTGTTTTGTTTGTTTGTTTGTTTTGTTGATTTTAAGTGTGCAAGTTAGTGTATGCGCACACGTAGATCGGGACGTACATCACCGTTAGCTTACGATCCCGAGGTAGAGAGAAGTGCAAGGTTGAGGAGGAAAGCAGCTAGACAGTTTTCTACTAACCTTGATTTTTCAGGTTTAAAAGAACTTTTCACGAAAATGCCAGGTGACGACGATGATGTCGGTGCAGAATCCCCACCACGGGGTGTGGATTCCTATTACAGACCAGGGAACTTCGAGGATCCCTCGCCGATTGTCTATCCGGCTGCAACTAATGGGGCTGCGAGCAACTTTAAGATCCAGCCGAACCTCATAGCGATCTTACCCGTGTTTAGAGGTCACGAGGAGCTGTATGCACATCTGCGAGAGTTCTTCTCCATTGCAGATACATATCAAGTTAGTAACACCACTAAGGATGGGGTAGGACTTCGCCTTTTTCCTTTTTCTCTTAAAGATCAAGCTAAAGCCTGGTTCACATCTCTCGAACCAGGTAGTATTAAATCATGGTCTGAAATGTAATCTGCGTTTCTTGATGAATTTTATTCTATAAGTAAAACTGCTGCCATTAGGAATAAGATTAAATCCTTTCGTCAAATCCCAGGCGAGCAGTTTCACGAAGCTTTTAGTAGACTAAAAGAGTTGTTAAGAACTTGCCCTCACCACGATGTCCCAAAATGGGAGCTTGTCAAAATTTTCTATGATGGGTTGGATTATCACAACCAACAGTTTGTGATGGCAACTAATGGGGGTATGTTTTTCTCTCGGCCCATGGAGGAAGAATGGGAGTTTTTTGAAAAGCTGAGCAAGGGTTCCAAGCCCAAGCTTCGGTGGATCGAAACAACAACCACACATCTTCCGCCAGTTTTGTGTCTAACCAATCTGGCACAAATTCTGAAATTAGTGAGTTAAGTAAGAAAGTTGATCTTTTGTTGAGAAATCTAGGAAAAGGTGCCTCAAATGTGTCGTATGTGTCACATGACGCGTGTTCAATGTCTGGTGATCCGAGGCATTCGGCCAATAATTGTCAAAATTTGGGGATGCCATCGAATGAGGAGGTAAATGGAGTCTATGGAAACCGTCCACGAAACGACCCATTCGCCGAAAGTTACAATCCGGGATGGCGCAATCATCCCAACTTCCGTTGGAAGGATGACGACAGTCGTCCTAACAATACCCAACAACAAAGCTCCTGCCAACAAAGGCCACATCAATACCAACATTACGGTCAAGGTTCAAGCAATGGCCAACAATCTAACATTGACCAAAAGTTTGAATTGATCATCAGCGAGTTGGCCAAGTCTAATCAAGGCGCAAACTTAAAGTTTGAGTCTCTCTCTAAATCTGTAGTAAATCTTGAGAGACAACTGGGGCAGTTGGCTGAAGAGGTGCACAAACGAGAAGCGGGTAAGCTTCCAAGCTATCCCGATCTCAATCCAAAGCATAAGCCAGGTGGTCCTGAGCAGTTAAATATGGTGACATCTCTTCGAAATGGTAAAACCTACAACAAAGACATCAAAATTCCAAGTGTTCATGATTTTTCACATGATGTCGAGGATTTCGTTACTGATGACGAAATTGTTGTTAAAGGTCAAAATGTTAAGTCCAATTCTGAATTAGTGGAGGATTTGTTAAAAGATTTTTCAAAACTACCAACACAGAATCCTGAAGCTACTGAATCACCCAAAGTTGGGGAGGGTGATGTGTCAAGCACAACCACTCCTTACCCCGCAACTTTGGAAAAATCGGCATCTGCAAGATTGGCTAAAAAGGGTCCTCATTCTGAGGATATGTGGGAGACTTTCAAGCAAGTAAAGATCAATCTCCCCCTTATTGATGCTATCAAGCAAATTCCTGCATATGCCAAGTTTTTAAAGGACTTGTGCACTCAAAAGAGGAAGCTGAAGGCAACTTTGCCTAAAAAGATTGACTTAACTGAGCATGTCAGTGCAGTTATGGTGGGAAATATTGCCATTAAGAAGGCGCTCCTTGATCTCGGTGCTAGTATCAACATCCTTCCTGCTAGTTTGGTCGATAAGTATGACTTAGGAACTCTTCGTAAGACTGACACTATAATTTCCTTAGCCGATCGATCTACCAAAATTCCTAGAGGTATCTTAGAGGATGTTATTGTGAAAGTTGATGATTTCTATTACTCAATTGACTTCTTTGTTATGGACACCGAGTCACCATACAAGGATGTTCAACCAACCATTATCCTTGGGCGACCATTCCTAGCCACAATAGACGCTAGGATTAATTGTCGTACTGGCGCCATGGATATTGCATTCGGTAATAAGAAGCTAAGATTGAATGTGTTTAATTCTGGGAATTCTCCTACTATGAATGAATGTTACCAGGTGGATGTGATCGATGAGGATGTCCAAAAGCATGCACCCCGTATGCTTGATGATGATCCTTTAGAATTGTCTCTAACTGGTGAGAATGAGGAGATTCTTGATGTTGCTGAAGTACAAGAGATTTAAGAGTGTTTGGTCAGTTCTTTGGACCATCAAAAACCACCTTGGTCTTATAAAGTGGAGCCTTTGCCTGCTAATTTTGACACGGCCACAAAGCCATCGCTAGAGGTGCCTCCAACTCTTGAGTTGAAACCTTTGCCAGCAAATCTTAAATATGCTTTTCTAGGTCCTAACAATACTTTACCCGTTATTGTTGCTTCTGATCTTTCTGGATCACAAGAGGAAGCACTTTTGAAGTGCTCTCCAAGTATAAAGCAGCAGTGGGATGGACAATTGCAGATTTGAAAGGAATCAGTCCTTCATTATGTATGCACCGAATTGCTACGGACCCAGATGTTAAACCATCAAGAGATGTGCAAGGCGTTTGAATCCTAATATGAAGGANCTTAAATATGCTTTTCTAGGTCCTAACAATACTTTACCCGTTATTGTTGCTTCTGATCTTTCTGGATCACAAGAGGAAGCACTTTTGAAGTGCTCTCCAAGTATAAAGCAGCAGTGGGATGGACAATTGCAGATTTGAAAGGAATCAGTCCTTCATTATGTATGCACCGAATTGCTACGGACCCAGATGTTAAACCATCAAGAGATGTGCAAGGCGTTTGAATCCTAATATGAAGGAGGTAGTAAAGAAGGAAGTTCTCAAATGGCTAGATGCTGGTATCATCTATCCCATCTCGGATAGTAAATGGGTAAGTCCCACGCAAACAGTGCCTAAAAAGGCTGGTATCACTGTTGTGGAAACCGAGAGTGGTGAAAAACTCACCACCCGACCAGTAACCGGTTGGAGAGTGTGCATAGATTATCGTAAGCTGAATAATGCCACATCTAAAGATCATTTCCCATTACCTTTCATCGATCAAATAGTCGAGAAGCTTTCCGGTCATAAGTTCTATTGCTTTTTGGATGGGTACTCCGGGTATAATCAAATACCCATCCATCCTGATGACCAGGCCAAAACCACTTTTACATGTCCTTATGGGACGTTTGCATTCCGTCGAATGCCGTTTGGTCTGTGTAATGCACCCGCTACCTTTCAGCGGTGTATGATGAGCATCTTTTCAGACATGGTCGGAGAATCTGTAGAGATATTTATGGACGATTTCTCCATCTTTGGCCAATCCTTTGAAAGGTGTTTAGGTCAGCTTGAAAGTGTGTTAAAAAGATGCACCGAAACTAATCTAGTGCTTAGTTGGGAGAAGAGCCATTTCATGGTTCGTGAGGGAATTGTATTAGGACACGTTGTCTCTGAAAAAGGATTTGAGGTTGATCGTGCCAAGGTGCAAATAATTTCAACCCTTCCTCCCCCCACTAACGTAAAAGTTGTGCGATCTTTTCTTGGTCATGCGGGGTTCTACAGGCGATTTATTAAAGATTTTAGTGCTATATCAAAGCCTCTTTGTAATTTACTCTTAAAAGAGGCACTATTTGACTTTAATGAATCATGTCTTAATTCATTTAATATGCTTAAGCGAAAGCTTGTAGAAGCCCCAAT
Source organism: Artemisia annua (assembly GCA_014162995.1). NCBI lineage: Eukaryota > Viridiplantae > Streptophyta > Magnoliopsida > Asterales > Asteraceae > Artemisia > Artemisia annua. The sequence goes on along the minus strand of LBNU01002677.1, from coordinate 54,229 downwards.
TCTACAGTCACCTGATTGGTCGAAGCCTTTCGAGATCATGTGTGATGCGAGTGATTATGCCGCTGGGGCGGTTCTGGGACAACGGGTCGATAAGAAACCCGTTGTAATCTTTTATGCTAGTAAGACTTTTTCAGAAGCTTAAATGAATTACACCACTATTGAAAAGGAGTTGCTAGCTGTGGTTTTTGCTCTTGATAAGTTTCGGTCATATATTTGGGGGCACCCTAAGGTGATAGTATTTTCGGATCACAGTGCCTTAAAACATTTATTGACCAAGAAGGAGACAAAACCGAGGTTGCTTAGGTGGATTCTGCTCTTACAAGAATTTAATCTGGAAATCCGGGATAAAAAGGGGTCGGAAAATGTGGTTGCCGACCATTTGTCCAGGATTACCCCTCCACCGTTCAACCCATCTGATGTGATCAAAGAAAGCTTTCCTGATGAAAGCTTATTTGAGATTTCTAAGCTCCCTTGGTATGCAAACATTGTTAACTACCTTGTAGTTAAAAAGCTTCCGGATTACTGGTCCAAACAACAAAGACAATACTTCTTTTCTTAATTGAAGCATTATATTTGGGAGGATCCGGAGCTTTATAAAGTGTGTGCTGACCAAGTTGTTAGGAGATGTGTTCCCGATCATGAGCATATGGACATATTGGCTCATTGCCATTCTTATGCGTGTGGGGGACACTTTGGTGCGACGAAAACTGGGCACAAAGTCTTGCAAAGCGGCTTCTTTTGGCCGACTGTATTCAAGGATGCCCAGTCTTTTGTGAAAGCATGTACTCATTGCCAGCAAGTTGGTGGGATTTGAAGGCGTGATCAAATGCCTATGAATCCCATACTTGTTGTTGAGATCTTTGATGTGTGGGGTATTGATTTTATGGGACCATTCCCTACCTCCCATGGCAATGTGTACATTTTGGTGGCAGTTGACTATGTCTCTAAGTGGGTAGAAGCTGAGGCTACAAAAACAAATGACCATAGTGTAGTTCTTAAGTTTGTTAAGAAAAATATCTTTGCTAGGCATGGAATCCCCAAGACCATCATTAGTGATGGGGGTTCCCATTTTAAGAACTTTAAATTTGGAAAGTTATTGAAACACTATGGGGTTAATCATAGAATAGCTACCCCTTATCATCCACAGACTAGTGGACAGGTGGAAGTGTCTAATAGGGAGATTAAGCGAATATTAGAAAAGACCGTTCGTAGCGATAGGAAGGATTGGTCCCTTAGGTTAGATGATGCCTTATGGGCGTATAGGACGGCTTTTAAGACCCCTATTGGGAGGTCACCGTATAGGTTGGTATATGGAAAGGCGTGCCATTTACCAGTTGAGATAGAGCATAGGGCTGAGTGGGCAATTAAGCAGGTTAATATGGACTTAAATAATGCGGGTAATTCTAGGAAACTTCAATTATCTGAATTAGATGAGATTAGACGCGATGCTTATGAGAACTCTCGGATCTATAAGGAGAAAACTAAGGCTTTTCATGACCGACACATCACCAAGAAATCTTTCTTGGTAGGTCAAAAAGTTTGGGTATTCAATGCTAGACTTAAGCTCTTTCCGAGAAAATTGAGAAGTAAGTGGACGGGTCCATATGTTGTGCTCAGGTCTCTCCACATGGAGCCATTGAAATAAAAAATATGGTGGGTGGAGAGCCGTTTAAAGTCAATGGACACCGTCTGAAGCCGTATGTTGTGTTAGAGAGTGAGCATAAGGACACGGTTGATGTGGTTTATTTAGAACAACTCCAACTGTCTCAATAGTTGCAATGAGTTATGTCGGGCTGACGACGGTAAACTTAGCGCTTCGCGGGAGGCAACCCGTGGGTTGTAGTGTTTGTGTTTATTTGTTTCTAATTTTTTTTCTCTTTATTTTCCTATTTTTGTGTGTGTTAAAAACTTTGTGGGTGTGTTCACTACAAACCCTCACGAGACTAAACTCGTCCACTCGGGCTACCGAGTGCTTTAAAAGGCTTGTTGCATACGCTAAATGCAACCGTGATTCCTACGAAAGTGAGTTAGGTTTTTTTTGTTGTTTGAGTTTGTCAAAGTGATTTTTAACCAAAATTTCAACTTAAAGTTTTTGCATTAGGGACAATGCAATGCTTTAAGTTGGGGAGGGGGTGTCACATGTGTTACATGTTTTTGTGTGAAATTGTGGTTAAAAATGGGTCAAAATGTGATTTTTGGAAAAATTGAAAGTTTTAAAAAAAATTCTGGAGTCACATTATAAGAGTTTTGTGCTAACCGGATGTGGAAGTTTCTTCTACATATATTTGTTGAGTGTTTGCAGATTCTGAAGATCAGCTTGTAGATGACTTATTGAAGCAAACAAGAAGATCCAACCATGATTATAAGGTGCACCCGATTTCATTGCATAATTTGGTTATAAAATTAATTTGATGGTTTGCATGTAGTTAGGCATATGTACAATTAGTAGATAACCATACCCGATTGAATTTCCCTACTTACTTTTGCTTAGAACGGGAAGAAAGTAAAATAATATAATATGAAATATAATAATGTAATAGTTGGGTTAGGACACTTAAATTGATCTTATCCGGCTTATCACCCGCGCAAGGTGGCGACAGAAAAAAGTTGGAGAACTGTCATAATTATTGGTGGTAGTCATATGCTGGGCTTGCCTATCTGATTCGTCACCCGCGCAAGGTGATATTTTAGTTGTTAGCATGGGTCAGACGCCAATTTTTATGATGGATAGCATTGGACTTTTAGCTGAGACAATTTTATGTGAAATAACCCAATCCTTGTATTGTTGTAATGAAATTAGGAAGGTTGGTTTAAGTTAGTGTATTGATTAATTAGACTATGTGGTTGATAACTCCATCATATGATATACCAATAGGCACCCATTTAATTAAAATGGACTAAATTAACCGGTTCCCATGTGCCGATGTATCATAGTATGCACCTATAGGATAGATATTCATACATCCGAATGATTGGTCTTTATATCAGCCTTAAAAGGAGTGTATTAAGCATTCAGGATGACATGTATAAAAACGGTCCCGGATGGCTAAAAAGGAGCTTATGTATGTTATGAGCAAAAATGCTTGAAAGATGAAGTAAAATTCATGTGCAAAAACTGAGCAAAAAGTGAAAATATGTAAGCTAATGTATGATGGCTTATGTGCTCTTAAAAAGTGTGCTCCTATGGTATAAAAACTCCGGTATTATAAAAGGTGTAAGGTATTCTCACCTCTTGTTTTGGACCTATGTTTAGATTGAATATAGGGGTGTACTAAGTATGTTGGGCACATGGTTAATTATATGAAACATAAAGTAAACGGAACCAATGGGAACGGTTATGTTAAGTGTTTAAGAAGGACAAAAATATTGGTAATCATTTTGGATTATTAGTCACATAGGATGGTTATTAGTGTACTAGGTTGAATTTAATCTTTTTGATGGAATTTCAATGGTATGATTAAAAATTATGTAATTAACATGCTAAGATTTAGTAGATTTCTTTCTCGGGACGAGTAAGGGTTAAGTTGGGGAGGTTTGATCGGTGTATTTTACATACACCTCATAACATGTTAATTACGCATTGTTGCATTGTTATTTGTTGTTATACATATACTTTGAGGATGTTTTGTGATTATGTAGGTTATGCGCATAAAGGAGATAAAGTTATCATATTACAAGCTACAAATTCGAATCATAAAAAGGACGAAAATCTGGATTAAATTCATGCTTATTGCAGTCACTAATAGCAGCTCGTGGACCTTAGTGAAGTTACTAGTTGGACTTGTGTATCTAAGCCCATGCGTGAATTAAATGGTGGACCTTTCTTTGAGCTTTATTTGGACTACAGGAGTGAAAGCCCGGTGATGTAAAGAAGAACGAAAAAAAACAAAGGGTTTTATAACTCTATATATTCTTACGGCAAACCAGAGAAGAGAGGGACGAGCCATCATTCTCTATAACTACTAATTGCGTTGAGACTGCATTATATAATAAACAATTAATAAAATATAATATCCTTACTAAACAAATGTTTTTTTCCTGGATTGTTTGCCTTAGCCTCTTTTGTGAAGCCCTTTAGGCCCAGTACGTAATAACAAATTACTCTTATATAATAAACACAGCAATAACATCATACTCCTAAAACTGAAGTTAATCCAAATCTGAGAAAAACATAAACAATCCCAACACTGAGTCAGCTCGGTGGGTTGACCGAGTCAACGAGTCGCGGCAAGAAAAGATAGATCCACATGGTTTAAGGTTAAGAACATTAATAGAATCATTTTTAAAAAAGATTTAATCATAAAATCGGTTAAATAAAGTTTTGGGAAAACTAGGGTTTTAAAAATAAAAAGGGTGGCGCGTGGTGATGATTTACTGTCGATAACAAGGTGAAAGAACATGATGGCGAATCTCGGTGGTGGTGGTGGTTCACGGTGGTGGCGCGTACGGGTGGTTACGGAGGGATTTGGAGGCTAACGAGCTCCAGAAAAGTAGTAAATATAACGATCTATCGATTGGGAGAAGAAAAGGTGTCGCCAGAAAATTATTCCGGTGACCGGCCGTAATCTACTGGTGTTTTTGGCCGGAAAGTTTGAAGATACCAACGAGTGGGATAGAGAGAGAAAAGAGAGAAAAATGTGGGTGTGTGTGTGTTATTAATGATAAAAGTTAATAAATAAATAATATAGGGGTTTATATATGAAAAAGTCTAAGGTAAGTTTGGAATAAATGAAAGTGTAGGGTGTGTACTGAAAATACAATGAGGGACCAAATCTGCCAACGTAGCTAAACTTCTTGCAAAAACGCTTCGGGGCCCAAACGACATAGCAAACGGACTCGAAAAATTACGAAACTTGCGGCATTGTTCACGAAATCATTTTTCCCATCAAATCAAGCATAAACTTCGTGATGGAGTGACGGTGTGGCAGCAGCAGTGGAGTGGCAGCAGCGGTGAGGGTGTTTGGTGGCGCATCGAGGCTCAAGAAACTCCAGAAAGGCTTAAAATAGCCCCATCTATTGATTGGGAGAGTAAAAGGTTTCGCCGGAAAATTGCCCTAGAAAAAAGAAAACTTACAAAATACACCCTAAAAACAAAAGAATTTTCAAAATGCACCTATAATCTATCAAATATCTTTAAAAATGCACCCTTAACTTATTAAATAACCTTAAAATTATCCTAAATTTTTTTAAAAACTATAAAGTTCAAAATTAGCCCCGCTGCAACGCAGCGGGTGCCTTCCTACTTGTATACTACTATAGGAGCTGAACCGACCAAATAAAATATTCTAAAAATGCAGTAGTGTTGGGTCAAGTCAGTACCCAAGTCTCGTTAAACTTAGATTTGAACACAATTAATGATCAAGTGTTTATAAACCGTGAACATAATCAAGTCACTGAGTGAACAGTCATTCAGTGAGTCATCTTCAGGATGTTTAGAACAAGCCTAATGAAGAAGGTTTTCCATTCAGTGAGGCGGACTCTCAGTGATTGGCATCTAAGCCAAAGAAGAAGATGATGGATTCAGTGAGTGATGACAATAGCTCACTGAATCCCCTAGNAATGCTTAATCATATCTGGGGTGACCGAATCTTTCTTATACAAAAAGCGTATTCCTAACAATCTCCCCCTAAGGGAGGTCACCCCTGGAAAAATTCTTGAATTCTTGCATTGAGATCTTTGTAGATTCTTTTGTAGCTCGTAGTTGTTGATTCTTCATTGATAAATGACTCAAGATGACTTCCTTGATGTATATGATGATCTTTTGACTTTGCTCTTCGTTCTTCATCCATATAATTAGCTTCAAGTCATCCTTGAGTGTATGTGTCTCTTTGTGATGTTGTGATTGTCTTTGTGATGTCATGCTTACACTTTTCTGGATCATGATCTTCTGCATCAGAGTTGTGGAAGCATAGTCGAAGCCCATTCCTTGATCATGATATCTTGAGTTATGATGTTGAAGTGTAAACATGAGATGATGAATCTGCATCTTTTCAGCAATCGGCATCAATCGTCAACTTCTTTGTCTTTGGTGTGATTATGCCTTTCCAACATGCCCATACATCTTTGTTGAGTAGATCTTCCCGGTTGAACGGTTCTGACGTCTTCTTTTTAGATGTTGGTATGAGCATGTGGAACTAGAGTGATGGTGGTGATCATGGTAAGTCTGGTATGTTGAGCTGCATAAAACTTGGTTAGTAATAAACATACCGGCACTTACAAGTTTGTACTTCGAGATCGTCAACAGCATAGTGTGAAGACTTTCTCTAATCCTTACCAAGGCCGTTCCTAATCGGATGCCCCCGAAAGGGCTTTCACTGACATACCGAAGTACACCAACGATTAGGTGAGTCGCTGGAGATCACCCCACGAGTGTAGACCTTTTGGAACACCATCGTACACACTAAGCGTAACCCATAAGAGATTACCGAAGTGACCTGCTGTCAGGGCTGTTTGATGTTGACCCTGGCAGGAGTTTCCACTCAATCACTGGGAAAATACTTATGTATATTCCCTCATAAGTGTTCTCGGCAGATTGCTAAGATCTGCGTAGGACTCAAAATATTACATCTGCTGTCCTTAATGTTGAACAACCAGTGTAGAAGTATCAAGTGTTCCTATGAGATCTTTTGATGCATCTCTTGGCTCTAGACTCGATAAGTGCACATTTGGTTATCCTATTCGGAGACTAGGGAGGGGTCTCCTGTTTCAATATAAACTAGCTCTAAGAGACAAGTCGATAGTTTACGTCGGTTCCCCATGAGAATGAAACAAGCTCTTTTGAGAGAACTTGAGTGGCTGGAAGGTTTAGTGCAGTGCGTCACTGGGTCCATGACGTCTTTTCTTCAATACCGACGTTACCTTGGTAACAATCAGTAGCATATGAATTGAACCCGGTTTCTGCCCTAAGGTTGAATAATTGGAGGGCTATTTCTTTTCACCCTTTCTCATTTCATTTCTTTTTAATTCTTCAACCCCTTCAGTGCTTACCGAGACTTCATTACTAGAACCTTGTTGGGNTACACCGGTTCCCCGTGAGAATGAAACAAGCTCTTTTAAGAGAACTTGAGTGGCTGGAAGGTTTAGTGCAGTGCGTCACTGGGTCCATGATGTCTTTTCTTCAATACCGATGTTACCTTAGTAACAATCAGTAGCATATGAATTGAACCCTGTTTCTGCCCTAAGGTTGAATAATTGGAGGGCTATTTCTTTTCGCCCTTTCTCATTTCATTTCTTTTTAATTCTTCAACCCCTTCAGTGCTTACCGAGACTTCATTACTAGAACCTTGTTGGGTTTGTTCCAGTCCTAGCTCAGTCTCAGTCGGCACTCTTCCCTTTCTCACTTTTCTCCCTTTTTTCAATCATTTCTAAGGACTTCTAATCTATCTATTGGATTGTCCCTGGGAAGATCGCTCCGGTTCTGGTGGATCATGGGAACATATACCTAACCTTACCATCCTTATAACTCCATGCTTTAAATTAAAGTGGTCGGTCTTTTGGTATTTTTCCACACTCGCCATATAACCAAATCTTTGAAAATTCTCTCAAAGTGTTTATGATAAGAAATACATTTTGTTATCACTTTGAGAGTTTTATCATTTTTCCAAATGCTCCCCCTCAACATGTGCTCATAGGTAAAGAAAGAAATTTGCACATGTCGGGGTGAGTTGCACTTATTTGAATTGATCGGCTCTTAATAGACATATACCCGAGGGACACGTTTACGTTGCTTAGTTAAAGGGATCCATTATCAGCTTTTAGGTGATAACTAGCCCTAATAACTAACTTGAAGTTGTTAACATTTCTTAAAAAGGAAGTTAGACCCGTCAAAGTATATATTTAAAAGGAGTTTCTCGAAACGGTACTTTCTACTCTGACCAGTCCTCTTCGAGACACGTTTACATCACTGGTTAGACCAGCTTGAAATTATTACCCGGCCAGGACTAGTCTTTTCGATTCATGACTTTACATGTTTCGTCAATTCATGAGTCAAATTCTGAGTCATAATCAATTCACGGTTTCTACTTATTATTGTAAAAACACGCGAAAGACTCTTAGCCACTTGCTCCCCCCTCGGTATGTGCACATTGATTGATTCAATTTGAAAGTTTTTAAAACTTTGGCACATACGGGTGAGCTTACATTCGAGATCGTTTATTCATCATTTTCAATCACTTGCTCCCCCTCAATATGTGCTTTGATTAAAATTCAAAATCTTAAAAAAAAATAGCACATACGGGAGCGTTCTTTTGAGTCCAAAACATCTTTCTAAGTCCAAAAACATCACATTTATTCACTTGCTCCCCATTAATATGTGCTTTGATTAAAATCCAAAATCTTTAAATTTTTTTCACATACGGGAGCGTTCTCTTAAGTCCAAAACCATCCTTTTAAGTTCCAAAAACATCACATTTAAATCAGTTTTCATATTTAAATCACATTCTCTCCCCCGATCATAAAATTTCAAATCTTTTGAGATTTTGTGATCCCAATTGATTTAAATGATTTTCTAAGAAGCTTTGGAGAGATATGTGATACATTTTAAACGTTTACTGATTTTGAGACACTTTTCGGTTTTTCACTGTTGCTGGTGCACAAAGTTTTTAAAGGTACAGAAATTTTGAGCAAATACGCTCCCCCTCAATTAATGACCCGTTTTCAATTTTAACGTTTAATAGCCATTAATGTGAGCGGTAACGTATTCGAGAAAATTTAAGACCGATGGCCACCTTGTACACCACAAAATCTCTTTTGAAGAATTTTAGAAGAAAGAGATTTTGGCAAAAGAAGACTTCTCTTCTTTTACTAGAAAGGTTGCACTGAAGTGTACAACTTTTCGGATAATCCGCACACAGTGAAAAAGATGGTGATGTGTTTTTCACGGATTTTGAAAACCGGGTTGCTATCTGAAGTAATAGCAAACCATAATTTTAAGAACGGGTTGCAGTCTGAAATAACTGCAAGCCATATAAGGCATGTTTTGAAAACATTTTGAACTTCTGTTCGAACTTCATCTAAAGCGTGTCATTATTAAATGACATTTCTAGGACCGTAAATGTTATCGATGCCAGAAGACATGCCTTAAAAAAAACTATATTTTTGGTATTTTCTGGTTTTTCTGATTTTTATGGTTTTTATAGGTTTTATATTTTTGTATTTTTCTTTTCTGGGTATTATATTATATAAAAGGATATTTGAAGCCAATCCATTACTCCTCATTCCCTTCCTGAAGACTTTTGAGTGATACTGGCATGAGACTCTCCAAACCAAGTTACTGGAGAATAAATCGAAACCGTTCTCCAAGAAGTGCCTTAGTGAAGAAATCTGCCAGCTGAAACTCTGTCCTTGCGAAGTGAAGTTCCACCACATCACTGGAGAATCCATTTGCCCGACTTGCAGCATTGGCGAGAAACATTCTGATAACTTTGATAGAAACACTCTGAGTGAACGATTCCTCAAAATCAATGCCTTTCTTTTGATGATAACCCTTAGCAGCAACCCTTGCCTTGTGTTCAGAACGTCATCATGCTCATCAGATTTCACTTTAGGATCCATCTAAGAGCAATAATCATTGTACAGTCTGGAGATGGTGCCAATTCCCATACTTAGAGACGATAGAATTGTATGGAATTATAAAAGCACCATAAGGCAAGTGTGTCCAGATGCCTTCGAGTGGACACCGGTTGAGTAGAATTCCCATTATAGTGAAGATCATGTGGTTGTGGTTAGGACACTGATGTGCTTGTGTTAAGATCTCCTGAAGAAGAAGCTTTAGAAGAAGATTCAGGAGCAAATGTGTCTTTGAACGGAGCAACATCAGGTGGAGCAGATGGATTTACTTCAAACGATTCGTCGACTGCAGTACCTTGATGTACGGAAGGAGATTGTATGTATGATGAAGTTGATGAATGACTTGCTGATGGAGCGTCTTGAGCCATTGAAGAAGAACAAGATGGACCATTTTGATCGTTTGGAACATGAGCTGCGATGGCTGGTGGTACCGGTGTATCACCAATTGGCGGCTCAAAGTATTCATCAACCACTTGATTAGCCAAGATCTCCAAATCCTTATCGGTAGATGGTACATAAGGTACATGCAGGAGTGGGATACAATAACTGAACTGGTTGGTTCAGAAGACAAAAGTTTAGAAGCGGGTCCTACACTGATGTGTGCAGAAGCCATTTGCTCAGACAGCTCATAGAATGTGACGTGAATGGTTTCCAAGATTTGTCGGGTTCGTATGTCGTAGATTCGGCATCCCTTATGATCTGAAGCATAACCACCAAATATTTCAACAATCGCTTTAGCTTTTAACCTTTCCAGATCTTGGTAGTCATTTTGTAGGGTATGAAGAACTCCTATGAAGATGTTGACAGTATTGGGTTTGTGGGCATGCTTCTTTCGTTAGCGCAGTTGACTAGCCGAACAAATAGAGATGGTGTACACGGTAGTGACACGTTTGCCTTGAAGAAGATCAACACCATCCAATTCTCTTAGAAATTACACAGTCACCGACGACACAATCTCCATAACCCATAATTGTGTCAACCTGGTAGTTCCCGAATCTAACTATCCCGATAAACTCATTCATGAAATTCTTGAGCCCTGAGCAATTACTGATTGGTTTAAGAAGATGTTGACATGAGTACCAAACAGAGAGAATTAGTCGGTACGTTGAAGAAGACAGTAATCAACACTTCTTAAACTTTCACCACCAAAGCTTTTGAGGTTCCTGAAGCTGTAGATGCCATGAAATAATCTTAAGCGGAGTTTTACAACTCTTGTGACTTAAACCGAGAGATCGATTCTCTCCCGGGATTTTACTAAAGTCAACAAAAGAAACCGAAAGATGTAATATGTGAGTTAGACTTAGAGTGAGATCTTGGATATGTCACAATTTGCACTAAGTGTCAAGTCGCGACAAGTCAAGTTACAATAGATCCGATCGTAATGAGTCAAGTCGTAAGGATTAACTCACAACGTCAAATTAAAATCAGACTAATCGAAACGACTTAAGTCACAACACTTCACCAAGCGCAAGTAGTTAACAAATCACTAGAATCCCACTACTGAGTTAATCACTAGGCACCACCAAATCGTCGAATCTGGGCCACCTCAACGTTAAGCTTTGGTAGTTTTCCTTAAAATAGACAATCATCATCATGAGACCATTTCTCCATGCAGTAGAAGTGACGCAAAAAGTCTCATTGTATGAAGACCGAAGAAAAACCCGAAGAACAACGATAACACCGAAGTAACAAGATAGAACATGGATTTTCTCTGCGGTTATCAATCCGGAATAAATATTTAAGCTCTGTCACATGACCTTGTTGTGCGTCCTCAATGTACACATTACTCAACGGTTTTTGAACAGTTGTCTATTCAGGGGATTATTAGATCGACAACTTCATTTTTCCAAGTGCATTCCAGTTATCTTTCACATCTTATCGAAATCCGCACACCATTGTATACATGAGACATTAACCAGAAGCACTTTATCATAAAACATATCAGCACGTTGCGAAGATGTCGATAAGCAATATCATCTCACGATCCCAATATTCTTCCCACATTACTTCCTGTTGAAAGTTGAAGTAACGAATCACAAGTTGTCAAGAGACCGCTTCCCCACCGTTGTTGGAATAATACACAAGATAACAAGTTAAAACACTGATTGTTTCTGCAGTTGTGACATTTGTCTTCTCAGAAGTCACTTATCTGAGAAGTGTACAGCTTATCATGTGTACTCGTTGTGCGTTCAGATGTATGTCTCCTTCTCCCTTGCTGGATTTGAAACTTCAAAATCGGCAACACATTATACTCAAGATCATGAGAGAAGAACACTTTTGGACTTAAACGTATTTGGTGAGAATCAATTGCAAAGAAAAACTCTCTTATGACTATCTTATCAACCCTTATGAAAAGTCGGCTATTGCTAAGACCACTTTGTGAAGTAACCCAATATTCCCAACTTGAAGATGAAGTAGAATTCCCCGTTTTTGTGACTTAAACTTGCACCATTGTATGACAAAGAGCGGTGTAGAGACTTCATGCATCGAATCCCTAAGTACTCTATACTCTTCAACCATCCAACCATCAAGTATAAGACGTACATCACCTCTTGAATACCGACAACTTCGTGTGAGTTGTGACACTGAATGTGATAGTTATTTTGTGGCAATAGAAGAGAAGATTTACCAAAATAACTAGATACCCAATTCTTCGTCAGTGTAGAGATTAAAAGCTCGAACAAAGATCATCAAGATACTAAGTACACTTACCTGTGAAATTTCACTTCAATCTCAAATAACTAATACCAAATAAGCTCTGTGATCACTTGACCTTCCATTTCCAAATTTTTTAGCCGACATTTTCTTTTATTTTGTGGTTGTTTTACCAAGTGCACATTAGGAGGAATAACAATCCATGAAGAAGGGATTCTTCAGAGTCCGGTTTAGGGAAAGGAATACCAGAAGATGGATTATTATTCATGTGCAGCTGCATTATCATGATAGTCATCATCAACACCTTGAAGAATAACTGGACATTGGGTTTCGTGAGAATTCTGAGAAATACTTCAAACTAGTGCATCTTGCTCAATGGAGATGGAAGAAGATGAACCAAGAGCCAACAGAAACCGAAGAAGGAGCTTCAGAAACTAGATGTTCACCATTTGTTGAAGCTTGGAAGCATACATCAAACATAAATCCCAGTCATTCTTAGTAAATGGAGCATTAGGATTCTGAGGAGAGTCGAATGACCATTCTTCAAGCATCAATCATCATGTAGTAAGTTCTTCAAGCATCAATCATCATGTAGTAAGTGAATAAAAATACACTCAATCATGTAGTTTATTCACTCTAAGTTTGCTATTTTTGATTGAATCCGCACAAAAACCAAAAATTGCATACAAAGTAAGTGAATAAGCATACACTCAAAAATTTCATACAAATTTTGCCATTTTTGATTGAGTAGCAAGTGAATGAAAAATACTATCAATCATGTATTTCATTCACCCTTCTCCCCTTCAAAAATTGCAAACGAGGTTGTAACTTTTGATTGACCAAGTGTATAAGAATTCGATCAAAGATAGGTAGATCCACTTGATGAATGAACGAACATGGAGAAAGCATGAAGCATGTTGTTGAAGATGATCAAAACCAAGAAGATTTCTCTTCTTCTGAAGATAAGGCGCACTGAATCATACACCTTACTTTTCATTGATGAACGGGGCCTGAAGTGTTGTCAGCAGACACCATAATGATGAAATTGAGACCCGAGGCTTGAATTGCGGTGTTCAAACGTCATAATGATGAAGAACGAGGCCTAAACTGATGTATTCAGACGTCATAGTCATTGAAGAACGAGGCCTGAACTGATGTATTCAGATGTCATAGTCATTGGAGAACAAGGCTTGAACCGTTGTGTTCAAACGTCATAAAGCACATGCATCAACATCGACATTCCAAAACTCTTGAAGCTGGAGAAATGATTGCTTTAGGCCTCCAGACTTTGAGTTTTCTCATATAGTGAATGATTGATGTACCTGCAACTGAGTAAGGACTACCTGCACTAACATCACAAACTTGATTGCATATATATATATGGGTTAGTGAAAACAGTATCCAAACCCTTGGGGGTTTCACGGTTAACCATGGTATTGCCATTAGTGAGCAACTTTCCGGTAGGTAACCACTTAAGTCCGACGTTCTTAAAAATTCTACCAGTTGGCATCCACTTTTGGCAAGGTCTAGGATTGCTAGTCGTCTTATGCATGGTGGAAGACTTATCGATATTCCTGGTCTCAAAAGATTTAGCAGTTTGTATCCACCTAGGAGAAATTATAGGTTTGTTTTGCTTCTTATGCATTGTGAATGACTTATTGTAGTTCCTAGACTTAACAGGTTGAGCCTTAGCAGTGTTCCTCAATAAATTAGGTGGCATCCTACAAGGTTGTGAGCCTAAGATACCATCCTTATGAAGCAGTGCTCTTTTCCTAGCCTTTTCTAGATCATAGTTCTTGTCCAAGTCATTTATATTATAAGAATTTAGAATCTTAATGCTTGGTTTTGACACCGTTTTCGAACTAATCCTGGAGGAGCTGAGAGCAGTTGTGGCTACATGTTGAGGTTTAGCAGAACTAGAAGAAATAGTCTTAGCCAAATAATGTGGAGTGACTGGTTTTGTCAAAACTTGTTCCGCATCAACTTGGGAGGCAAACCGACTATTCGAAAATTTTGGTCGTTCGGATCTAAACGCAGTCGGTTGTCTAACAACTGATTGGTTTCTATTCGATGGTAAAACTGGTTTCCCCAAGATTGATGGTTTTGCAGAAGTGTGAACACTATTCCCTGTTGCTTTTCTTAGCTCATTTTTTAATGCTGCAATTGTGAAACCCTTTTCCAGAAGTTGAGCTTTGAATTCATCATTTTTGGCAGTCAAAGAGGTTGTTTGCTCAAGATTCTTAGTTTTCATTTCTTTGATTGTCTCGTTAAGATTTTTACAATTCATTTTCAAAGACTCATTTTCCTTAAGTAGTTTAGCCACATTATGTTCTGATTCAATAACAGCACATTCACGTTTAGCCTTAACTTCATTATACATATCACACAACTCAGTAATACGTTTTTTCAGGTTTTTGATTTTCAAGTTCTTTGTTTCTAGCTGAGCTTTCAAATCATTAATCATAAAGAATTCCGGATTTTTACATGGTTGGTTAATCTGAAGACTTTCTTCCTTTTGTTGCATTGCAATTTCAAGAGAAATACAATGTTTTTCAAGCTGTAAAAATCTTTTTGAAAGTTCATTAAAACTTCTTTATCAACTATATCATTTGATTTAATAGTATCAGCCGTAAACACAGAACTTAACAAACCATCACGTTCAACATCCTGATCACTTTCTCCCCCTTTATAAATCATATTTGTTGAATTAGACATGGTATTGCTATCAGTCGTTTCCAACAAATTTGTGTCATAATTGAGTTTGATTTGATCAGTATGCTGACGTTCATTAGAGAGCACATTTTGTTGAACAGTTAAGGGTACCTCAGCACATGACATTTGTTCATTAACCGGTCTAAAATCAGCATCCATGCCATGGGTGACTAGAGTCACTAAACTGCTGGTAGTGTCAAGCTTATCAGTTTCTGATCCTTTGCGCATCGTGACAACTGACCGAACTTCCGAAGCTTTACCTAAGTCATTAATACCATCACATGATTGCACCAAAGTTGCATTCACTTTGTCGTCATTCAAATGTCTGAGTTTTGCTCTTTCCTTAATGAACTTCTGAACATCACCCATGAGTTGAATGAGTGTATCTCTGAACGTGTCAACCTCAATTCCGTGTGTTTAGCAAAACAGCTTTTAGTCATCTCACTGTAATAGTCATACTACAGAGTGAATTTTGAATCAAAGAATACTTGGAGTTGTTTGTAAAGTACACTAAGAGCAGCCATGGATCCAGTGTTGGAAGATATTCCTTGGTCAAGTTGTTGTTGCAATTGATCTAAGTTAAGAATCATTTTGTCTGTGTAGATCTGAACATCTTGACCAAAGAGTGTTGCAAATGCACGTTCGTATCCCATTATGAATTCAGTTCCTTTTAAAAGCACCGAGAGGTGTGAATGAAGTTGTTGGAAGCAGTCTATGCAGCTTTTCTCTGCGTTATTGAATAATTTTTGTGGCTGATGAAACTCTTTCTCTTGAGAACTCGAGCATGATGATTCCATCTCAGTATAATCTGACTCGAAAACGGTTGTCTGATCAGAAGCGTTTATCAGTTGTACTTTGTTGTGAATCTTAAGTTCATCGTCCATGTCGTACAACTTGAGTATCTCCGAGATGACAGAATCTAAATTGGTAGACATGATTGTGAACGTGCACGGGATTTTACAATTCTATGATTTAAACCAAGAAATAGTTTCTTTCGCGGGATTTTACAAACTCAAGAAGAAACCGAGAAATGATGCTGAGTACTTTAGTGATCTAGTGTGAGATGATAAACTTTGCAAGGTACAGTAAGTTATCTAAGTCAAGTCACAACGAGTCAAATCACACCAAGTCGAATCTCAATTAGTCAAATTGCAATAATCAACTCGCAACGTCAGATTGTAATTGGACAAGTTGTAACAACTTAAATCGCAACCAATCTCAAATCACAGAACTATTCAACTTGCAGCGTATTGTCAACTCACAACAACTTGATCACCTATCAGTGAGATATCAACCAGCAGAGTGATTTGCTTTGGTAGATGCAAGTTGTAATGGTAAAATTATGGTCTGAAAACTTAAGAACTCAATAACTTCACTCCGGAGGTGATTTGGGCCTCGAAAAATTCGTTTCACGACTTTGTGATGAAACCTGATGATATTCAGCCTGTTCCGGCCGTTTGGACAGGTATTTCGCTGAAAACGGAGTTACGGTTCAAAAGTTATGGCCGTTTGAAGTTTTAACGTAAAAAGTCAACTTTGGTCAAACCGCTAGAATCTGGTCAAACCACTGGAATCTGGTCAAACCGCTAACAAGTGACCGCTGACAGAAACTAACCGCTGACAGAAGATAACCGCTGACAAAAGTAACCGCTGAAAGAGTAACCGCTAGTAAGTAAACCGCTGAAAAGTAAACCGCTGACAAAGAAAAACGCTTAGGGAGCTAACCGCTAGTAGCAAACCGCTGAAATAGTTACAAAGTACAGCATTATGTTCGCCTGACACAGTGTACTAACCGCTGACACTAAACCGCGCTATAACCCCAAACTAAGCCGTGCCATAACAAGTTACCGAGGGAGAAAACCGCTGCCAAGAAAAATGGGCTCCAAAAATACTCGTACACTTCACAAACGTAAAGATCTAGCCAAACCAACTTATAAACTAGAGGTGAATCTAACCCTCTCTAATCCAAGAAGCTACAAGATAAAGCATCACAAGAATCACCACGAACAAGCTCAAAAATGATTAACTACCTCCTAAACTAATTAGAAACCAAAACAAACCAATACACCACAAGTCCTACAATCCTAGGGATGTAACCCATGCCTCTGATACCAATTGTAGGATACTTAGAATTAAGCACCCAAAACAGGTATGAACCTTGTGGTTTGGTTCGTTTACAAGCTGAAAGAAAAGGAAAGAAATGTAGAGAGAGAAAGTTAGAGAGAAAAGAGGTGAACTGAGAGAAACCAAAAAAAAAAAAAAAGATTATGGACGAAGGCTTACCCTCCAAGGATGGAGGAGGGTATTTAATGATACATGGGTTTGCACTTGGGCGGCCACTTTGGGCTGGCGGATCAGGCTATACAGTGGGTAAAGACCCGTCCTTCTTCCGCGCAACTAAGCTACTTCTAAACTCGTTTAACTAACTATTGTAAATACTGATCGAGCTAAACAGCTTAATATATATGGTGGTAACCAAATCTCTTCTTATACAAAAAGCGTATTCCTAACAGACTCTTAGTATAACAGGTAAGTTTATGATAAGCCATTAAGGTGCTTTTGTGTCTTCGATTTCAAGGGGGTGTTTGGGATTGCTTATTATGATTTCTTTAGTGAGAATCAGTTTCAGTATTCATATGGGCGGATAATGGTTTTACGATTTTAGGTTAATGCGAGAGTCAAAAAAGCAACTAACAGCTTATGCATAGCAGTTAGATCTTGACTGCCTTATTTGAAACGGCTCTTAGTATAAAAAGCTGGTAGAATTAGCAGATAACAAGTTTTATGCAAACACTTGAAAGTCCACTATAATTAAAGATATATATGCGATTCACTGACTTTAACAATGCAGTGTAGATCTGCCTAAAAATAAACTCTGTTTTCTCGGCTATCTTACATTTGCATAATATTAGTGGTATTTGTTTTACCTTAGACTTCCGGCTTACTTTTCTTCTTTATTTGAACAGCGGGTGAAGAATATCTTTGTTGGTGGGTCTTTGTATGTAACGGATGTGCTCATTCAGGTACCATCAGTCCTTTAGAAATACAACCATTTCGATGTTTACTTTTCTTATTCATGTTTTTTTATCATTCCTGCATCGTACCATCATGGTTAACGCAACTTGATGCTTGGACTGATAGCTCGCTGAACGAGTTGGTCGACTCGCGTAATGAATTCTCGAATAAAACTCCTCGCCATGGTGGCAAAAAAGGTAAAAACCTCACCTTTTGAATTCAGAATGGCTGATGTATCTATGTTTTTATCTCCTAAGGGTCCAATAAGTTGGCTTAAAAGAAAAAACTGTTTGAAATAGGCTAATTAGTCAAAACTTGCATCTAGTTCAGTGATTTTACATGCTTACTTTTTTCCGTGCTACATATTTTCTGTGAAATTTTGAATATTGGAGTTCTAACTTTTGATATGTTAGACCTAAAAAAATGTATGCAATGTTTGGATTAGCTTATTGTTCGGGTTTATGAGCTTATATGAAAATTGGAAAAAGCTTTTGGCTTATGAGCTTTTAATTGCATTTCAATTAAAAGCTTCATAGAAAGTTTCTAAAAGATAATAGATGGTTAGGTGGAACTGCTTCTTGATTGTCCAGCCACCATTGTTTTCCATAAACTACACTGGATAGTCAGTCAACGGGTGAGTCTAATTATCCACCTGTTTAACATTTAGCTATTTTTTTTACCCATTTGAACTGAGTGGGGTAATAGTAATCTAATATAGGCCCCTGTATTGTTATATTGAAATACGAAAGGAAAACAAAAACTTGAATCGAAAAGTCGTGATCCTAAGTTGCCTCCAAATGTGTTTCGACTACACAATTTAACTGATATAATATTCTTGGTAAGTGTATTGAGTGTGGCAATTTTTTTTCAAGGCGATAAGGATTGGACTGCTTTTGTACCTGCTGAAACATGATGGGTGAAAGCGGCCCGTGTCTTGGCACTAAATTTTAGAAGGCGAAAGAGGAAAGTAAAGGGACAATGGAGGGGGCTAATAAAGAGAAGATGAGAATAGACTACGAAGTAGCGAAAGTAAAATTAATGGCAACAGATGCACATAGAGACAAATACTTTACTTTACGATTATCGATTATCGTTTACGAAAATAAAATTAGTGACTTGCATGGGATAGAGGTAAATACTTTACGATTATCGTTTTTGTGGGCTATTTGTTTAGAGATATGCATGCTAAACACTAGATTGGCTACACTAAGAGTATGCAAATGAAAAAGATAGCCATTTCTGTGGCAAAATGTGGCATCGTACTACATACTACATTTTGTAAGTTATTTAACTCATATAATATTCTTGCAATGTAACACCTATTTCTGGTATGCAACAGTTCATTCACTTCAAATATGTGCATGGTGGAACTGTGAATTTATATGCTCTGCTTGCTACTATAGTGTTATTGTTTTGGCTTTGGGATCCAAAGTTTTATACCAACAATAAAAGATACATTTATGTTGATTCCGAAAATATATTGCTTCAACTCCGGACCTTTTTTTACCCTAACTACCATATGGAAACACCCCGTGGCAACGCGCGGGATGATGCGTAGGGATTGCTTACGTACTTTGTTTTACCTCTCAAGGGATCTCAAGAGGCTTACAATCCCCACCAGGCAGTGTACCTGATCGATGTAGTATAGTGTAGTGGCAAGTACCGGGGGATTGATCGTTCTCTCACAGGGAATAGTGTTCGTTAGGTTAAAGACTTACCTCTAAATAAGTCTAAGGGGTGGTGGAGGATGATTATTTTTTGTATTTTTATGTTTTTTTTTAGAGCAGTAAAATCTCGTTTTTGAAGGAGTGGGCGGAATTAGTTGGCTAGTCAACTAACCCAAGTTATCTACTTTGCAATTAAATTAAAGTTTTGAGAAAACAAATGGTGGGGAAAGGTAGGATGTTTTTACTTAGATTTCATTACTCCCTAAGAAAAAAAAAAAAAATAAAAAAAAAAAAAAAAAAAAAAAAAAAAAAAAAAAAAAATCTATCTTTTACCAATGTAATTAGTATGTTGAGGTTTGCGGTAGTGACGGGTGTATTTCCTAACAAGTCGTAGGGAGTGCGTTGCAATTCCCTAACTCTATAAGCTCCTACCTTCACTCTATGACGATACGGTCAAAAGTATTCCTATCATAAGCTCACGATAGCAACCTACGGCATGAAATACTACCTTAAAATCGTTAACGCACGATACGATTTCACGTTTCTAAAGACGTTCAAGCTTGTACCATATTGAGGAAAGTTAAGCCAGGGTTTTCTTAAGGATCTAACGTAGATGAAACATTTCCATCCAATCACAATCCACAAATTTAACACATCACATGACAATACAATAGTTTAGGTTTTCATTAGATCTAAGCAAACACAAGTTAAAATTTGCCTTTAGAATGTTGAAGGAAAGAAGGCAAAACTTAAGATCATTTACACACATAGACATATTGTATGAATGAAGACTTANAAACTCTCTGGCCCGTCATGAGTAACTTCCAATTTCTTTACTTCAGTTGTTCCTGACGTCGTCACGTTGAAGCTTGTGACGCCGTCACCTTCAGTGCACTTTAGGGTCTTTTGAGATTTTGTTGTTTTCCGCATTTTTTCACTCTGAAAACGCCCGAAAATGCTTCTTTTGTGATTTTCTCCTCAAAAGTACCTAAAATGAGAAAAGAAACGACTTTGGGTGAAATCCGATCCAATAATATATGAATTAGGACTCAAACTGACCCCTAAAAACGTAACATTTTTCGTCTCATCACGGGATTACAACCTCGTTATATTGTATTAACTATTAAGTAATATATTTAATGATGATGCAGAAGATCCTAAGTCACCAGTGAGTCACCATAAAGAGACTCATGGTAGAGGAGATGATATTGATGCAGATATCCCAATAAGCGAATTTAAAGGTCCTAGCATATTTCATCGTGCTAAAGAAGAGATTGAGGCTCTTGTTGACACTATTCATTCGAAGAAAGAATCTGATCATGAAGCTGAATCACCTAAAAAGGAGGGTGGATTTAGAGCTTCCATTAAGGGAAAGCTACACAAAATACGTAATCGCGACTGAGGTGAGTTAATATATTACATTTGTTAATGATTGGATAACTTTTGATAATAAATAAATAAATAAATGTGTTTGTTTTTAGTTTTTGGACTACTACCAGCTCGTTATATGTGCAGGGCAAATTGAAGAGAAAAAAGAAGATCATCAAGAACAAGCTCAATGTTAAATATGAAAATTGAAGAGATTGTGTCACAGGGTCCTGCATTGGCTCTTCCAAGCCGATTAAAGTGTCGGGATTTGTATTAATCCCAAAGATCAATTCATTATATGATAATTTCTCACAGTGTAAGCTATCTGAATTGTGTTTACCTTCAAGTGAACATCCTGATTCATGAGGAGATAACAATGTACGTATCTCTCTGGTTCAATTGCATTCAACATTTCTTAAACTCTGTTTTTTCCAATCTTGGTGATTGCCCGTTTCGGGTACTTGAATACCTTGGACATTTAGTCCACCAAGCGCCCATGCTTCAGGTCTATGAGTACTTTTTTGCATGCATTCTGAGCATAGACGCTTTTTTGTTTTTTCTGCTCGTTGTTTCGTATGTAAGACCTCTTGTTGCAGCTAAGTCATATCTGAGTTCTACTTCTTCCCAACGACTTGAATACAACTGTGGATCATTTTAACATAAAATTCAAAAAGTTATCTAACTATCTTATAAAGCATTTAGGCCTACTAAATATAGAAATACTTAAAATTAAGCATTACAATCATCAAAGCTACATGTACAACTAATTTAAACAAACTAATGGCATTAAACTTAAAATGGCAATTTAAACACACTAATGGCATTAAATATCTTAAAATTAAGTAATACAACTAACAAAGCAATATGTACAAGTAAATTAAACACAATTTTGAAACATTAAATATCTCTTAAACTTAATTTCCTAACATTAAACACATTAAATATCAAAAGTCTTAAAATTAAGACATACAACTTATAAAGCACTTGGTACAAATCAATTCACTTAAAATTAAGAATAAAACAGTAAACACTAATTAATATTATTTTTAAAGCACCCCTATAATAAAAAATACGTGTTATAATACACATTGTACAAACAAACAAAACACACAAAGCTTTATACAATTTACACGCTACTAAGTTGATGATACATATGATTTTGAAAACCGGACAGGACCAACGGGCTCAACCGACAAGACCAACGGGCTCAACCGGACCGGACCAACGAGTTCAACCGGAACCCGAAGTCGCCATTGGTTCGGCTAGCTAGTAAAAGCCGTTAAAAAATGAAACGGATGATGACCCGTCGGAATCGGTAAAATGGGTGAATTGGGTCGGATTGGGATCATGTTTTTCTCCGATTAATGAGTTCGCCGTTGTTATTTTGTTGGCGTCTAAACTTTAATCACAGGGTACCCGCCGCTGCAACGCGCGGGTAACCTGCTAGTATTAAAGAAAGTGTTAATTGGTCGATAGTTCAAATGTTTAAGTAAGTGTTAATTGGTTAATTGGTTGATACTATTATATGAGTTACCCGTTTAATGTTAGTGTTTGATAATGAAAGTCATATTCAAGTAAGTGTTGATCGGTTGATAGTTCAAAATTTTGAATAATTTTTAGCAAGTCTAGTAGCACAAACGCATAGATATAACTCACAATTTCTTTCCTTTTTTTAAGAGAAAATGTTAAAATGCGCTATACATATAGGTTTTCAGTGCAAAATAAAATTGAAAGTTGTGTTAGAGTGGATGGTAGAAGTTCTAGTACTAGTACTCGCATGGTAAGTCATGGGTTCGATTCTATACTTCAACCATCCAGCCTAATAGGCTTCTTTTTTTCTACTATTTTTTTCTTTTTTTACTCTTCGGTTATAATTTTAATCAAATACACTAACATAATTTTGTTACTACATTACTTTCTTTATTTAAAAATTATTGTCCAAAAAAAAAAAAAAAAAAAAAAAAAAAAAAAGAGTTTACGAAAAGTAGGTTCATTATACTCTTCAACCAATTAAATATCTTCCCCGCCCAATAACTCTCTTTTAATTGGTTGACATAAGAAACAAACTATTATTTTGAGAATCATAAAATAAAAATACTGACTGTAATTTTGAGCGAGAGAAAGTATGTTTTTCTTTTACTATAGGTCGTAGTTTTAAGCAAATACACTAACATATAACTGAAAGAATAAGTTAAACAAGTTATCTCCCTTCAAGCATCCATTGTCAATTTGTCAAGGGTATGTTTGGCAAAAAAATAAATGTTGCTGGTGCTGATACTATTGTTGGTGTTGGTGTTGGTGTTGTTGCTGATGTTGGTGCTGATGCTGATGCTGAAAAAAAATTAAAATTGTAGCTTTTATTTTTGTAGTGGTGTTAGTGTTGGTGCTGAAAAAAATTAAAATCAGTTAATTTATGAAAAATAATCTCCGTAATCTCTTAAAAGCTAGTTTTAAGAACTTCTTTTTTGGGAACTTATTATTCTAAAATAATTCACAAATTTCGTTTGCCAAACAAAGATTATTTTTTGACCAAAGCTTATTTTCCTAAAAAAAATCTTAAGCTTCCACAATCTTCCATAATCTCTCGCGCCAACGAAGATGGTGGAGGAAAGAACTTTGTGTTTGGGAAGCGATAGCCAAGAGACGATTTGGACCAAGCTTGTGCCGAAAAAGGTAAACATCTTTGTATGGAGAGCTTTGAAAGGTAAATTTTCGGTTCGTGTAGAGCTTGACAAAAGGGATGTCGATTTAGATACCTTCCTTTGCCCGTCTTGTAATGATGTAGTGGAGTCGTGCGATCATAGTTTGGTTGTGTGCTCTATGGCAATGGGAGTATGGGAGAAAATTTATAATTGGTGGAGTTTTGGGAAAGTTAACGCCTTTTCCAGTAGAGACTTGTTTGCGTCTTGTGGTAATGTGGTTATTCCCAATCATTCAAGGTTATTATGGCAGGCGGTGATTTGGTCTACCGGGTACTTTATTTGGAAAGAGAGAAATAATCGAGTGTTTAAAGGGAAGCTTTCTAGCGTTAATAAAATTGTACAAGAAATTCAGCTCAAAAGCTTTGATTGGATAATTCGTCGGTCGAGAAAGAAAGCTATTGATTGGTAACAATGGCTGTTCGATCCGAAGATATGTGTTTATCTTCTTGATTGTTGATGAGACGAAAAATGTTACGTTTTTAGGGGTCGGTTTGAGTCCTAATTCGTATGTTTTTGGTTTGGATTTCACCCAAAGTCGTTTCTTTTCTCATTTTAGGTACTTTTGAAGGGAAAATCACAAAAGAAGCATTTTCGGGCGTTTTCGGAGTGAAAAAGTGCGGAAAACAACAAAAACTCAAAAGACCTTGAAGATTACAGAAGGTGACGCCGTCACACTCTACAAGGTGACGCCGTCAGGAACAAGTGAAGTCCAGAATTGGAAAAATACTCGTGACGGGCCAGAGAGTTCGTAGTGCAAATTGGTGACGCCGTCAACCAAGGCCGTCAGATCTGGAACCAGCAATTATGACCACGTCAAGGAAGGCCGTCTGAAAACCCTAATCGCCGAGCTGACGACGTCACCTATTGGGTTGACGCCGTCAGCCCGCGTTTTCTATATATATAGAACGATTTTTCTTTACTTTATATAACTTTGGAGAACTAGAGTCGAATTTTGGTGTGAAGAACTTTAGGGTTAAACCCTAGTTCGTGTATTAGTGACCTTAGAGGGTATCCTAACCCCTCTAACTTGCATGTTTAATCCAAGATAAGTCTTTATTCATACAATATGTCTATGTGTTGTGTGATTTATGCTTGTACTTGTCTTTCTTTTAACATGCTAGGCTAATTTACTTTGTGTTTGCTTAGATCTAATGAAACCTAACTATTGATTATCATGTGATGTGTATGTTGTGATTGTATTTGGATGAATGTTTCATCTACGTTAGACTAGAGAAAACTGGCTAATCTCCTATACGGTAACAAGCTTGAACGTCTTTAGAAACGTGAATCGTATGTGCGTTATCGATTTTAAGGTAGTATTTCATGCATAGGTTGCTATCGGTGAGCTCATGATAGGATGCTTGACGTATCGTCATAGAGTGAGGTAGGAACTTATAGAGTTAGGGAATTGAACGCACTCCCTACGACTTGTTAGGAATACACCCGTCATCCACGCAAACTCAACATACTAATTACATGGTAAAAGATAGTTAGGGAGTAATGAAATCTAAGTAAACACTATTCTCCACCACTGATTTTCTCTAAAACAAAAAAATACAAAAATATAAGTAGCTTAGAAGTAGATAACTTGGGTTAGTTGACTAGCAACTAATTCCGCCCTATCCTCCAAAACCAGAGATTTTACTGCTTTCATAAAATATAAAAATACAAAAAGAATCTTCCTCCACCCTTAGACCTAGATTAGAGTAGCCTTTAGCCTAACGAACACTATTCCCTGTGAGAGAACGATCAATCCCACGGTACTTGCCACTACACTATACTACATCGGTCAGGTACACTGCCTGGTGGGGATTGCAAGCTTCTCGAGATCCCTCGAGAGGTAAAACGTAGTGCGTGTTGCAATCCACGCGCATCAATTGTTTGGTGGGTTTGCAGTTGTTCAATTTGGTGGTCAAAATGAGGTATTACAACAGTTTGATACAGTGTGTTTGGTGCTGCAGCTGGTTTGATAATTTGTGCAGTTTAATTCAGTGTGTTTGGTAATGCAGCTAGTTTGATAAATTGTGTTTGGTTCAGGTCTGTCACATATAGTTCATTTTAGTTTCTATCTGATGTGTTTATGATGCTTTTTCTTATATGTGGTAAAAGGATATGATAAGTTTATGTGGTCCCTGGTCTTTTATTTGTGAGTTGGTATCATTTCTCTGTTTGTAGTTGTATCCCCCTCGTGGGTTTTACTTGTTTTGGGTCCCTCAAAGTTTTAAGCTTGTTTGGAGAGGTGAGATGGCATGGTTTGTATTTTGTTTTGTTGTTTTCTAATTATATTGTTGCCTTTTAAAATAATAATAATAATAATAATAATAATAATAATAATAATAATAATAATAATAATAATAATAATAATAATAATAATAATAATAATAATAATAATCTATACTACTTATAATGGAGGAATGATTCTCTCTCCAAAAAATTCAGATGTACAAAAAATGATGCATGGTTTACAACACTTTAAAACAAGCAATTTTCATAATTACAACAACCAAAGCATGGTGTACAACAAAAATTAGCGCAAAACGAAATTCAGACCAAAATCCTTACAATTATACATTAAATAACATTAAAAACACCCCTACACCCAATATTACAATCATTTAAAACACAAAACACAAGTATGTAAAGCACAATGATTTTAAGGTCAACAATCTATTCAACACATATAATTAATACACTAATTAATTCATCCATTCACCAAAATATATAATCATTTAACCATAATGTACAATCTAATCAAGCTACTAAGCCAAGTACTTAAAAATAAAGTCATTAGGCTCGGCACAGTGGTCGGTTGACCGGCCCAGTCGCCCCTGCGCTGACCGAGTCGCCGCCACTTTGTATCATGTGTATAAGCTTTTTAACCATATTGTACAAGTCTTTTTTAATATGTGGTTAGTTTATTTGGATCATTATTTTCTTGTGTTGGTATGGTGTGTATAAGCTTTTTAAATATTTTTGTGAAACGTGAACACTTTGGTCAAATAAAACATAATATTAAAATACAAATTTATTGTATAACATATCTAGAGCTAATCTTACTAGAAAATGCTAAAAAATGATATATAACTATTATTGCTTAAATTTATTTTAATTTAAATTATTATTCATTTGTATGTTAATTGTTATAAAAAATAAAAAAATGTAATCGAACAATATTTGCTAGTAATAATAATAATAATAATAATAATAATAATAATAATAATAATAATAATAATAATAATAATAATAATCTCTCGCGCCAACATGCTCTAAACATTTTTATTGAAATTGTCGTGTAACACCATCCACTCATTAGTAAATGTCAAACGCATCATATTTTTAAAGACCGATGATCTATTTTGTTTCCCTTCATGTTATAACCATTATCTACTAAAAGTCATACGCTTTATTTTGATAAAATCACTCTCAAACCCCTCTACCACCACAAATGTGGCCACCATGTTAGTCGGTGAATGTGCATATGGTGGAGGTGGAGGTGGCAGATGATGGTAGTCACATATTCAACCACCCTCGATGGTGACAGATTAGACCACAGTATATACGAAGGATGGTGGTTTCGTATATGTGGTAGAGCATAGTGGCGTATGGTGGTGGTGGAGGTAGATAGAAAAAGATAATGATGATGATGTCGACGGCGGTGATGTTAATGATGATAATGGTAGGTGGTGGAGGGGATGAGAGGATGAAATGAATAAATTGCGTGTTTCTGAGTGATCATATCAAAATGAGTGTTTGACTTTTATTATATTATGGAGATGGATAGATCGCAGATTCTCTAAATATCAAATTGATTAATCTTGGCTATTCATTTTTCTTTTTATCAAAAACAAAAACTTACTTTCACTCTCTTTTTTAAAATTAACACTATCTTACAACCTCGTTAAATGAAACTAATCATACTATCGTGATGAAAACTAAATCATCTTTATGTTATAGTGACACTTCTATATACTTTTATAATATTTTTATCATTTTTTTTGTGGGTATTGAAATTTGTACGTAATGAAGAATCACATGTGATTTCTCAAATCACAGGTTATTTGTTATTTAAAAATCACATGTGATTTGTGAAATCACACATAATTTTTAATGTAATAAGCACATGTCATTTTACAATCACACGTGTAAAATAACAAATCACATGTAATATTCCACGACGTAAATCTCAACACTAAAAAAATATTTGAAAAAGAAAATTCGTCGAAAGTATATCGAAGTGTCCGTTTACTAAACGATAAACAAATTGCCGTCGCGATGGTGTATTTTTTTCTAGCTTAATGATTTAGCGTTTATAAGATATTTAATTTCCAAAAAAAAGTGAAAAATGAGTGTTTTTATTTCGATAAAAAAAATGAATAGTCTGTGAATTTGTTTATTTGATCTTTAGAGAATTTATTATTTATGTTGATCACAGCTCTTTGGAGATGGCGGGAGAAAAATACACCGTTAATCTTTTGCGATGTAATTTGTTTGACTTTTACAATGAATAGTTGGCGATTGCCCAACATTTTTGACAATTACGTTTAGTATTATGAAATTCAACAAACCGTAGAGATGTATTTTGCCGTTTGCTCTTCAAATTATACAACAATGTACACATTGATAACCATAAGTAAAAGAATATTAAGCTACAGTTCATCTTCTAGGTGAAAACAAATTAAGTGTCGTAGTAACATGAAAAGTTGTTCCGTGAGCATAATATAGGCATGTTAACCGTCGTTTAATAAAAAAAGAAACAAATAACAAAATCTACAAATGAAGCGGAATCTTTATCCAAAATTATCTAACCAAATATAACACTAAATTTAAAGTTACCAAGTAGAAAATTCTAACTCAAATGTACAAAGAATTTAAATGATAATATTCCTTATTTATAAGAAACTAAACACCAAATTAGTTCTCTAATTTTAAGTAACTCGAATACCAATACGTGCAGGAAGGGTCCAACAAATTACTTACCAAAATAATCTTTAACTATGTGTAAAAGTGAAACCAAAACCCGAATAGTTTCCATTTATGACCGGTAGGTGAAACCAAGAACTATAATAAGAAGTCACACAATGATTAGTAAAAGGTGAACTTGAAATAGTCTTAACTCTTAAGATACCGTAAATTGTATGGTACAATGATATACAATTGTAAATGTAGTTTTTAACGTGTTAACCTTTCGACCCCAACCCTTTCACGTTCATATCATGTTACATAAATTGCCGCCCCAAGTCACAAAATACCTTGTATCATTGACAAAAATCTTTATGACACATAAACCATTCCTTTTAAGTTAGATAAGGAAGATCAATATTTATGTTCGGATCAAAATTAGTGACCAATATGAAAAGAATGTTGGAGGTTCCAATGGCTTTTGAGTTTTGACCATGGGTCATGTACTCATGTTTCAATAACTTGATTGGTGTATATGAGTTGATGAATTTTTCTTATATGGGCAAAATATATCCAAAAACTATCTTATATGGGCAAAAAAACTATCTTATATGGGCAAAATATATCCAAAAACCAACAAAATATATCCAAAAACTATCTTATATGGGCAAAAAAACTATCTTATATGGGCAAAAAAACTATCTTATATGGGCAAAATATATCCAAAAACCAACAAAATATATCCAAAAACTATCTTATATGGGCAAAAAAATGTACACAACTCACATTACCAATGACGTCAATGAATTTTTCTCGAAAAATTGTCTATGAGCAGCCTTATGGCAACTATGATTTGAAAATAAAAAGTTAGGTAATCTTTGATTTTGAGTCATCATTCTTATCTCCCACACACACTCAAAATTGAAGGAAAATTATCCGTATAAATAATTCTAGTAGGCAATGAACCAAATATCCCAAACACACAAACACAGACACAATCAAGGAAATAAAAAAGAGATGGCATCAATATGTGAACAAGTACAAGAAGGTATAAGCTACATGCATGTTGTATAATATTTCAATATGTTTCAAACAATCTCCCCAGTTCAAATCTTCCAACAAGGATTTATTATTGTAATTTTGCAGGTAAAACTTCATGGCCGGAGCTCGTTGGAGAAGAAGGAGAATGTGCCTTAACTACGATAGAAAAAGAAAACGAGTTGGTTGATCCACAAATTATCGCTGAAGGAACCTTTATTCCCGAGATATATATTTGCGACAGGGTACTTGTGTGGGTTAATGACAATGGTATCGTCGTCACTACCCCTAAAGTTGGCTAGTCGAAAAATGATAGACTAAACACCGTAATTTCTTATTTTATGTATTTAAGAAGTTTATACTACAAATAAAAAATATATGTATGTTTCTACTTAAGATTTACCCTCTGTGTCATTTCTACACAATAAAATGTTTAATGTTTACCTATGTGTCATTTCTACATGCATAAACACATATGTTATGTTACTTATGTGTATCAACACATGAACACAATGTCAAAACCGAAGTGGCATTAAATATAACATGTAGGGAAAAAAATTTAACTTATGCTAAGTTCCCACACCCTCTCACATAAGGAGAGGGCATATATACTTGCTACAGTGGGTGTATCACGTATGGGTCTTTGTTGGGCCGAATACATGGACTAGACTATTAAGTAACAATTACAAGTCGTCAGTCGCCAAAAAATGTACTTTTTAACTACTGATCACCCAAAAAATTAAATACAAGCTTTCAGTCACCTAACAAAAAATACTGATAAAATATCTTACACACTAATTTCACAAAATGTACTAACATGAAACACTTGTTAACATTTTAAGGTGGTCGATTAGTCACTCAAGTCACCAAAATCTAGTTTGAAAAGTCAATTTTGTTTAGTTTAAAAAAGATACACTAGTTTCGCTTTTACTTTTGAGTTTTGGGTTAAAAAGAGAATTTGCTTATAAAAATTAGATAAGGATAAAATGGTACATACACTCCTGTTTGCATGTGTACATACACTCACACGGATCGCCATCATGTGACATCTCAACCATCCATGATCATCTAATCCAACGGCCAAAACAAATACAAATTCACACGGATCGCCAGCGTGGCAAACTCCCACACAATATATAAGCCCCACTCCTTCCCACTCATTTCTCACCAAACTTTTCAAATCTCATCTAAAAAACAAATTCAAATTTCAAAACCCAAAAAATGGAAGCAGGAAAGACAAAGGGAGCCGGAGGACGTAAGGGAGCGGGATCGCGAAAGAAGT
Source organism: Artemisia annua (assembly GCA_014162995.1). Lineage (NCBI taxonomy): Eukaryota > Viridiplantae > Streptophyta > Magnoliopsida > Asterales > Asteraceae > Artemisia > Artemisia annua. The sequence continues at coordinate 23,324 of LBNU01002677.1, read as the reverse complement.
CGGTAACGAAATCAGTGAAAGCGGGGCTTCAGTTTCCAGTGGGAAGGATTTCGAGGTTTTTGAAGAAAGGAAGATACGCTCAGAGGACTGGCTCTGGTGCTCCCATTTATCTCGCTGCTGTCCTCGAATACCTTGCTGCTGAGGTTTTGGAATTGGCGGGAAATGCTGCTAGAGACAACAAGAAGACAAGGATCAACCCTAGGCATTTGCTTTTGGCTGTGAGGAATGATGAGGAGTTGGGGAAATTGCTTTCTGGTGTTACGATTGCTAGCGGTGGTGTGTTGCCCAACATTAATCCTGTCCTTTTGCCTAAGAAATCTGCTGTCAATGAGGGCGACAAGACTAAGCCGTCACCAAAGAAATCTCCAAAGAAGGCTTAAAAGTTGGGTAGTTAGCGAAACCTTTTGTTATGTTGTTGGTTTTAGTTGGAACTAGGGAATGGATCTTATGGTTTATGTATCTATCTGATTGTCGATATAATGGGGATGTTTACTTTAATTTTCATCGTTGTTTTATTCATAGTTTAATGATTGTTTTTGTTTTGTTTATTAAAATTATCAGTTAAAAACATGGCAACTTCATACATGTGATTGGGGATAATGACTAGCCAAACAATAAAAATGATTCTTTAAAAGTTTCGCACTTGTTATTTTGTTCTATGTATACCTTTTACTATGCGCCCTTTAAAAGTGTTGGTTTTTGGGGATTGTGTTTGGGTGGTATGGAAATAGGTTAGGTTAAGTTTTGGCGAAACTACTTGTTTTGTTGTTTGGTTTTAGATGATGTTAGTAAATGAGGGTGTGGTTGGTTTGGGCGTATGACAATGAGCCAATGAGGGAATGACATTTATTATAATAAAGTTGTTTGGTTTTCTGGAATGGGTATGAAACCCACAAAAATAGGCATTTTCTAACCCCCATTCGTGATGGGTTTGTAAACCCATTCACTACACCCATAGTGATTCTCTAATACAAACGAAACGCCCCTGAAGCTTATGGTGATGTAACTATCTGATTATCAATAGAATGGTAATGCTTATGTTTCTTTATACTTGGTTTTTATTGTCTTATTCATTTCATGTTCTTAGACTACAGATTGTGAAGCTTATGGTAATGTTTTATTCATTTCTGGTGAGTTTAGACTTTAGACTATAGGTCATCAATGGGTTGTTTATATGGAATTAGTGGTCAATTGGAATTAGTTTTATGTAATGATGGAATCCTTCAATTTTGTGTGTGAAATTATGTAATGTAATAAGTTTTGATAATTTGTGAAGCTGGTTTATGGTTAGGTTTGTTGATTGTGCAAATGTCGGTTAATTGTTTGTTAATTACTTTCCAGAATGATAACGGGTGTCTGATTTGTTCCTGGAAATGCAAGTCGTTGAAATGCTCAGCTAAGAAAATGGCTTTTTCTCACCTGTGCTTGTGAGTTATGATTAGCCAAACAATCTCACACTCATATGTAGGCCTTTTACTTTGCACCCTTTTCGCGTTGTCGTCAATTACATGGATGTGACTGCATCTGAGACATTCACATTGCTTTTAGGCCATAGTTGACGCTTTACCTGAACTCTTCAAGTTATTTAGTGTTCATATTTAGCCGTTTATTAACTGATATGGCTGTTTATTGTTACTTGTATGCTTTATATTGCGGCTATACGTATAACAGTGGATAAGTCTTTTAAGTTATTACAGGAAGATGCAGAGCATACTTCGGATCACTTATTTGAGCTGTACACCTGGTGTTGTTCTGTGTTTAAAAATACAACAAAAGTCAACTGTGGTGAATTTATTTGTTCCATACTGAGTTACTACCGATAAACTACATTGTAAAATTTAGAGATCGTTGCTTTTATAACTACTTTACATGACCTTGTTTACCTTCTGTTGGAAGTTATTGTAGGTTGGTCGATACGAGTTCCCATTCTAGCACTAGTGTGTCATAAAATATCCTCACCACCGGGTATGACGGACATCATACAAGTTCTCAGTCACCTTCACTACATACATGCTCCATCATTTATTATATTTCTGAAAGAAAAAAGTAATTATCCATTACATTACATTACATTGCACTCTTTTGATCAGTTGAATGGTGTTCCTGCAGGAACCCTCTTTTATCCTTTTTCTAGCATTAGTTCAGCATATGCAGTTGATGTAAATAAATAAGCATCTTTCAAAGTCGTCGGTGAATAGCCAAAACCTTGTTGCGGATGTTTCGGGTGGGCCGCAATTGCCAGTGTGGCTTCTATATGTTCTCAGAATAGAAATGCAACAGATTGACATGCTGCAGTAGCACAACAGTCATGGGTTTGTTCACGACTTAAGTAGAAACAGAAAACATATATGGGCATTAATTTAAATTGCCTCCAACATAAATATTAAACCTACTATATTAACGATTTTAATGCTAAAACATAATCAATTATTAAATGCTTGTTAACAACCCTTGAGAGAAATAGTATCAGACATTATTTCTATATCCCTTATCTGCTTCCATATTATGTCTGCAATTGTTCTACCCTGTTTCAAAAGGACTAGAACACGGGTTATTATCAGGCTTTAGGAGCTCATCAGGAGGGTATCAGTCAACCTGACGGGCGACGTTGAAGGTATTGGATTCTGTCAAGTCTATCGGAAGGTCAGCTGATCTTTTTCAGAATTTCGATAATGACCAATTTTCTTCTTCTTTAACTTGCAAGTGCCAACTGGAAATCTCTCTTTTTGTAAATTCACCATGACAAGGTCACCTTTCATAAACATTTTTATCCTTCTATGTTTACCCTTGTTCTAGTGTATCCATTTGCTGCGCCATGTTCTCCACGCCAATGCTATTGCCATGGATGTTTGGTAAAGGAACCAAATCAAGTTTGAATGGTATGATGTGTTTTCTTAATTTTCTGTTTCTTGAGTTTGAATGTTGTTTGTATATGGTTGATTGGATGGTCCACATACTTCATGTTCCTTTACTCAGCTTATGTGGGAGTGGCTGAGGGTTTAGATATGTTTATGCTTTCTGGTAAAAAATTTCAACTCAATTTATAATCTAAAGGTTGTATATTTGTTAACAACATCCAAGTGTGGTTAGTTTTTTAGATTTGTTTTATCTAAAAAAGTGTCTGTAAAACACATGATTACACAATGACTATCGGTCTTTATTTTGTTCTCGAATATGAAAACGGTTATATTCCTGGGATTTTAAAAATGCTAGAGTTACATCCTTATTTCATTATACAAAACAAGTACTGTGATTCATCAAAGTTGCTTCAACCATGATAAATCCTTTCTGCACTCTGACCTGTCCACATTTTTATCACTTATTGAACCGACCTTGGAATGCACAACTAAAAAATATTGCACCTCTACACATATTTATGTATTATGATTACACAATGACAATCAAAATGACACTTCACCAAATTTACCACCAACATTTGGCTCCGAGTAGACTTTAACCCTGACCACTTTCGAGTTTGTTTTTAGGCTAACATCATAAAATGGCCAAGCTTGTGCAATCATAAACACTACATAAGGCCTCCAAGACACTCACATCAATATTTCATTTTGACCCGTGAGTCACTATAAAGAGACTCATGGTAGAGGAGATGATATTGATGTAGATATACCAATAAGCGAATTTAAAGGTCCTAGCATATTTCATCGTGCTAAAGAAGAGATTGAGGCCCTTGTTGACACTATTCATTCAAAGAAAGAATCTGATCATGATGCGGAATCACCAAAGAAGGAGGGTGGTTTCAGAGCTTCCATTAAGGGAAAAGCTACACAAAATTCGTAATCGCGACTGAGGTAAGTTAAATATATATACAATGTTTCTCAACGATTGGATAACTTTTGATTAAAAATAAACGTGGTTTATACAAAAATTTAACAAAGTTTTATATGCACATGGCAAACTACAAGCTTCTATAAGCACATGGCAAACAAAGCATTATTTGAAGAGAAAAAAACATCATCAAGAACAAGCTAAATGTTAAATATGAAAAGTGAAGAGATTGTGTCACAAGGGTTCTGCATTGGCTCTTCCAACCGAATAAAGTGTCGGATGTGTATTAATCCCAAAGATCACTTCATTATTTGATAAATTCTTGCACAATGTAACCTATCTGAATTGTGATTACCTTTGAGTGGTCATCCTGATTTATGTTGATAAAAAAAAGATCACTTCATTATTAATCCCAAAGATCACTTCATTATTTGATAAAAAAAACTGTGTAAAAAACAAATTTGTTGTTGTTGAAAGTATATCAAAGTGCCTATCTATAAAAAGATAATTAAATACCCGTCGTGATGCCTATCTATAAAATTTGTGATTTATTTATCCCCTGTATTTTTGTTGGTTTGAAGTTAGGAGGTTCGTGAAATAGCCTCCTTCGTTCGGGTTTTGAGACATTTTTTTTGGTGTTTTGGAGTTGTGATATAGAAGTGTTTATTTTAGGTTGAATTGTTGTGAGAAAATTGTGTGTAAATGATTTGGTATTTATAGAGTTTGTTAAGTTTATTAAAAAACAAAAAAGAAAGGGAAAAAAAAAAAAAAGAAAAAAAAAGAGCCGTTTGTTTTAAACGGTAATATAACCGTTTGAAAATTAAATATTGCCACTTTCCTTTTCCTTTATGTCAGAAAGTCGTGCAGACGAGTAGCTCCCAAGTGGCGAGGGTGGGGCGGTGTGGCAACGAGCAAGGACACACCTTCCCATCTAAAGGTGATTTTTAGTGTGGATGGAAAAAGTGGGGTGGGGAAAAGGAATGAATGTGAATGGAAAAAAGGGCAGGTTAATTTCAGTTGGTTGAATGTTTACTAATGTATGAAAGTGCCTTGTTTTGTTTTGTTTTTTTTCAAGAAACGGATCTTTAATCTTGTGCGTTGGATGAGATGTAGATGGACGCTTGGGATGTAGAGGTTTGCAAAATAACCTCACCATAAACAGAATTGATAGTCAAAAAATTTCCTGAATTGTTCAATAAGCTGAGTTTACTTGTGTCACAAGTAATATATGAGCCGGAGTGGAGACAATAATTAGAAAGAAAGAAAACAAGAAAAGAAAGAAAGAAGCAAGAAAATGTTTACCCAAGGAGATAAGCGAAGCAGCAAGAAGAAAACATCTTGTTTTCCCGCCAAAACAAGAAACAAAAATCACGGAAAGCCCAAAACCCTGCAATCGAAAGAGAAGTCTCCATCACCATCACAATCAGCTTCATCTTCTATACTCATGAGTTCAAATGGTAATATTCTAACTCATTAAATTTATATTTATAATTCAATCAAGATCAATTACAAAAAAAAAAAATAATAATAATAAAAAAAAATAGTTGTTTAAATTCATTGTAATCTACTGTTTTATCATAATCGCAATTGTGTTTATCATCGTTGTTTATAATTATTGTGTTAATCACTTAATCAGTGTGATTTATTGTTTTATATTCCAATTGTTTCAATTTAGGGCTAAAATTAAATTGGGGGTAAATTAATGGGTTAATGGCATGTAATAGCTACAAACTTTTCCACTTGTGCCATTATCAGATACCAACCCAAAATATTATAAGAATACCCAACAAACTTTATTAAAATTTTCCAATATCATACGTTTGCTTACGTGGCTTAACAGGCAACCGGCTACACCGGTAATAAACAATAGGGTTAATGGCTTGTAATAGCTACGTACTTTCCCACTTGTGCCATTATCAGTTATGAACCCAAAATATTACAAAAATACCCATTAAACTGCATACATTATGTGTTGATATCAACAATTTCACCTTTTTAGTATGTGTATTAATTTGGGGTTTGAAGTGTTAGTTAGGGTTGTGGTGTTTCAATTTAGGGAAGAACACATTATAAGATATGTTAAAGAGTGTTAGGTGGCTAAAAATAAATAAAAAATGAGGTGGAATATAAAAATTCACGTGTATTTAATTTTGTAGGTAAAAAGAGTGAAATTGTTGATATCAACACATAATGTATGCAGTTTAATGGGTATTTTTGTAATATTTTGGGTTCATAACTGATAATGGCACAAGTGGGAAAGTACGTAGCTATTACAAGCCATTAACCCTAAATTAATCTGTTTTAATTTGATATATTTATTAGCCTGTTTATAGTTGTCTTGTTATTTTGATATCTTTTATTTAAAGGTTGTTTATGATTGATTTGAACAAATTTTTAAGCTAGTTGTTGTTGTTGTTGATGTGTATAGATGAAAGATTGACCCGTCTGAAAGCTGAAATCGGTCACATTAGAACCGACGAAGCCAACCTCGTGTCCCAGCTCAAGAACCTGGCTTCTTCAGATGGAAACGATGTAAACCTTCCCTTTTCATCCGTTTAGTTTAAATATTACTATAAATAAAAAGTACCTAATTCTTCATATTTTGGCCACTAGCTCTTACTCACTCTCGCCGCTCGACATCTGGACAAATTGAAACGTAAACGTGAGAAGCTTGAGACCAGCTGTGCTGATCATATCGCTGCTGCCTCTCTTGTGATAAATGTATAATCTCAACTTACCATACCTGTCTACTTTCTTTACTATACTATATAGCGAGGCTGTAACAAGCTTATATAATATATACTCTTTCTCTTAATTACAGGACATGTCTGCTGATCGCATTGTCGAAGAAGCCGTGCAAGGCACCACCCAAACGCTTGAGCAGATGCACCCTCTCTTCACTCCCGAATCAATTGCCCAGACGTTCGATGCTTTAAAGGTCCAGGTGAGCAGGGTGGATGAAATAGGTCAAGTAATCTCCACCAGTTTCAGCGACATCCTCAGCTCTGAAGGTGAGGAAGCTCGTGTCCAGGAGATAGTCCAACAGTTCAAAGATCAAGCGGCTCTCGAGTTTACTATGGAGCTTGAAGCTGCAGGAAATCCTCCTCCCACTCGCACCAAGTGTACCATTCTCTGAAAAAAGCCGTTAGCAACCTGTAACCACCTCGTTACCCATCATTAACAATATGTACAAATGTACAAATGCTAGACCTAGTATATGCTGATCATCAAACACGAAGCTTTCTGTTAAATATATTAACAATACTATAACTTATATGATAGACCTAGTATATGTTGAGCATCATTAACAATACTATACTCTTGGTCGTGCTATTCTGTTTTCTTGGTCCCGAAACTTGCTGGATTTTAGATATCGCTTTTTTGAGCATCATTAACAACTACTTAACGGAATGGGATCATGCAACATGGTGTAGGGCATTCTTTGCAATGGATACGGGTTGTATTTGAAAATGGGATCTCAAAGGGAATCTACAACGACCTACCGGGAATTACCATGTTTATAATAATAGTATTTGGTATACGCAAAATATTCAATGTTCTTAATATATTCAATAATCTAGAAATCAACAAAACGACAATCTAAACATTGGTAGTTCCAAAAACTATGATACTTATGCAGATGACGATAATCAAGACACTAAAGAAGAGGATGATGAGTATCGATCACCAAGAGACTAACGGATATAATTTTGATATTGATGGCGATGATTTTGATCATGTTACAAGTGTGATTGTCGTTAAATTGTTTTGCTTGAAAACCCTTTTCATCTATATATACATGCCCGATAATTGATTAGCCACGGACATTTAGGGTCAACACATTCAACACTATATGTCACAGTATTTGATCTTTTAAAACTGTATTCGTAAGTCGTAACCTTCTAACAAAACCTTTTACTAGTACTCTCAATATAAAAGTATATTTTGATGGCCACCAACGATGTAGGATAACAAGTTTGGCTGAATCATTTTTTTGGACCTTTTTTCGTTTAGGTTCGACATTTGGTCTATCCAAAAGTGGCCCTACTATTATGTTTCTTATGGAAACTCGGCTTCACGAAAGTGAGGCTAAAGGTTTTAAGTTTATTTTTCCGCATTATAATGTATTAGTTATTAGTTCTATTGGAAGATCAGGTGGTCTGTTACTTTTCTGGAAGAAAGAATGTAATCTAACAATTCAAAATTTCTCCAGCAACCATATTGATTTTGTTGTCAAAGAAGATAGTGGCAATTTTTGGAGAGGTACCGGTATGTATGGTTGGCCAATGCAACAGGAAAAGTATCGAACTTGGGCTCTTTTACGTTCTCTTAAAACAAACCAAAGACGACCCTGGGTTTGTTTTGGTGACTTTAATGAAGCACTATACGCCTTCGAGAAGGCAGGACGAAGGGGTTGCAACAATTCTCAAATGAAAGATTTTCTCGAAGCTTGTAACTTTTGTGATTTGAATGATATGAGTGCCAGTGGGGTGAAATTTACTTGGAATAATGGGCGACGAGGAACTGCTAATGTCAAGAAGAGACTAAACAGGTTCCTTACTAACGCAGATTGGCTGAATTTGTTTCCTGGTGCTTCTTTCTATAACCTTGCAAGGGTTGCATCCGATCATTCACCAATTGTGAGTCGTTTATTGCCACATGTAAAAAAGAAAACTATGTTTCGGTTTGAGAGCATGTGGCTACGTGACGAGAGCATTCATGAGGTTGTTAAAGACGCATGGGCAAACGGTGTTGCTGCTGGTCTACAACATGATCCCTGTGCGATTGTGGGAGAATGTGCTGCCAAACTATCAGAGTGGAATAAGTATAGTTTCGGTCATGTTCAAAGATCTATAAAATCAAAACAGAGGAGTCTTTATATACTCCAGAGTAGATTTGATGCATCGACATGGCTTGAGCAACAACAATTGAGGGAAGGAATTAAAGAGCTCCTCACTCGCGAAGAATTAATGTGGAAACAACGTAGCCGCATCCAGTGGCTTAGTGAGGGAGACAAAAATACACGTTTCTTTCATTCTCGCGCTAGCAACCGAAGAAAGAGAAATAGCATATTGAGACTAAAAGACCAAGATGGGAGATGGATAGATAATGAGGAGGATGTACGAAGTTTGGTAGCTCGTTACTTCAGTGATCTTTTCTCTACTTCATTACCGCAAGACTGTGACTCTGTGGTGAAGGACATAAATAAAAGCCTCACTGAAACTGACTTAATTTCTCTCGAGAAACAGGTCACATCAACTGAGGTTTATGAAGCATTGATGCAAATGGCCCCTAATAAAGCCCCGGGGCCAGATGGTATGTCTGCTCTGTTCTTCCAAAAATTTTGGGTGTGTGTAGGTCCAACAATAGTTAATATGGTGTCTAGTTTTTTTGAGTCGGGAGTGCTACCTCCTAATATAAATAAAACACTAATTACCCTTATCCCAAAAGTCTCGAAACCCGAGTCCCTTAAAGACTTGCGTCCAATCAGTCTATGTAATGTTCTTTACAAAATTATCTCCAAGGTCTTGGTTAACATGATGAAACCAGTCCTACCACATATTATTCAAGAGAACCAATCAGCTTTTGTTTTCGATCGTGTCATAACTGATAATGCAATTATAGCATTTGAAGTTCTACATTGGCTAAAAAACAAGAAAAATGGAAAAAAAAAGGGTCGTTAGCACTTAAGGTAGACATGAGCAAAGCGTTGATAGAGTCGAGTGGCCCTTTCTTCACTCAGTGCTTAAAAAGTTTGGTTTTCCAGCACACTTTACTAAACTGATTATGGCTTGTGTATCTTCGGTTACCTTCTCTTTTAACATTAACGGGCAAGTGTCAGGTCATGTGACACCGACTAGAGGTCTTCGTCAAGGAGATCCTATTTCGCCCTATCTTTTTATCGTGTGTGCAGAAGTTTTATCATCAATGATTAGGAAATCGGTTACAGAAGGTCATATTCACGGAGTTAAAGTGTCCAGGGGAGCACCAATAATCTCACACTTATTTTTTGCCGATGACAGCATATTCTTCTCTAGAGCTTCGGAAGAGGAGAGTTGTAGACTTAAAATCACTCTCGATCAATATTGCAAAGCATCAGGGCAAGTCATTAATTACGAGAAATCGGAGATTTCTTTTAGTGCAAATGTTGAGCAACATGTACGATCTCGAGTAATTGAATCCTTATCAGTTCGTGAAGTTGCACATCAAACCAAATATTTGGGCCTTCCTTCGATCATTGGTAGATCTAAAAAGGTTGTTTTTCAGTCCATTCTAGACAGGATAAAGAGAAAGCTTGGAGGATGGAAAGAGAAGAGCCTTTCAATTGCAGGGAAAGAAGTGCTTATTAAATCTATTGCACAAGCCATGCCCATGTATGTGATGAATCTTTTTCTTCTTCCTGATACTTTAATTGATGATATTCATAGATCTTTAAATTTATTTTAGTGGGGTGATGGTGTGAAACAAAATCCAATCCGATGGTGCTCATGGGAAAGAATGTGTGTATCAAAATTTCGGGGAGGTATTGGCTTTCGGCATTTGGGGCTCTTTAACAAGTCCTTACTTGCGAAGCAAGTGTGGCGCTTGATCATATCTCCGACTACATTAGCTGGTAAGGTATTAAAGGCTCGCTATTTCCCAAGAACAAGCTTTTTTGATGCAAAAGTTGGTTACCGCCCGAGCTATATTTGGCGTAGTTTTATTGCAGTCAAAGATTTATTCCATAAGGGTTGTAAGTGGAACATAGGTGATGGTCGCGGGGTCAATGTCTGGGAGGACTTTTGGCTTGCTGATCACAAGAGATTGGGACCAAAGCCATATAATTGTGAGGTTAATTATGTACGTGATTTGTTAAACAACGAAGGTGATGATTGGAACTATGAGCAGCTAACATCACTGTTTCCATCTAATATTGCCAACCAAATCGCGTGCTCTTTTGTGAGTCAACTGAGGTCTGATACTTTGTATTGGTACAACGGCCCGGGAGGAGAATTCTCATGCAAGTCAGCGTACCTATTGGCTCTTCAAATGTCACAAGAACCGGTACAAAACAATTCAGAAGAAGCTGTCAAGTTTTTTCATGCTATATGGATGGCGAAGGTACCCAATAAAGTTAAAATATTTGTATGGCGCTCATGGCATAATTTTATTCCTTCCATTGACAACTTACGTACTAGGGGCTGAATTTAACAATGACATCTTGTACACATTGTGGTGAGCCAGGAGAAGATGTTCCACATGTCCTGTTCAGGTGCTCAAAAGCTAAAGAGGTATGGGATCGGTGTATTTTTGGTAGGTTTTATGATACGCCGGGGGCTATTACGATGGAGGATTTTTGTGGCATCATTTTGGACACCTATCCTTCATTTTGGGACGACTTCATGATGATTCTTTGGGGATTGTGGACAAGGCGTAATAAGCATTTTCATGGCCAAGCTGATAGAAGGGAAGCTGATGTAGAAGTTATGGCGAATTGGATTTTATTAGATTACTCCAATGCAAATAAAAAGATGCTCGCAAGACGGATGGGAACGCCACAAACTAACTCGGGGGATGTATGGACGACGCCACAATTTGGCCAGATTAAGTTTAATTGTGACGCATCTTGGCAAAAAGAGTCCGGGAAAGTAGGTATGGGTTTTGTAGCTCGTAATTGCCATGGAGAAGTGTTACTTTCAGGAGCTCGACCTGAATTCTTTGCAAACTCTCCCTTAGAGGCTGAAGCTAAAGCTGTTTGGTGGGCTACCAAACAAGCTTAAAATAGAGGCTACTCCGAAGTTGTTTTTGAATCAGATTCACTAACTTTGGTTCAAGCACTCCGTAACCAATCGATACCTCTTCAAATCGCGACCATGTTTTCAGACATTTTATCTAACTCGCTGGCGTTTAGTACTTGTGACTGGTCTTTTGTAAAGAGAAAAGGGAATATGGTAGCTCATAGCATAGCGACATGGGCATTAGGATGCACTAACGATGTTATTTTAGAAGGCGAAGTTCCAAGTTGTGCNAAATCCAAACAAGTGTTGTTTTTATCTATTGAATTGAATTTGTTCTATCGTTGCTTGAGTTTTTAGTTATAATTTCCACTTACTAATTGAATTGTTAAAACTTGATTCTAATCTTGAAAACACACAAATCCTTGTGAATAACCTCGGGTTACCATCCGAACCTAGCTACACACGGTAAGCTATACTTGTCCGAATGTATTTTTAGCTTAATCCTTGTAATCTTAGCTTTATAAATTTAAAACTTGCAAGACACGCATCAGGCGTTCTTTCTTATAGTGTGCCAAATGTTTAAACCATCTAAATCACAACACGTGTCCGTTTTAGTAAAAAAATAAAGATAAAACAGACACAAAAAAAGTGGCGCATGCGAAGAGTGGCGCAAAAAAAATAATAAACCAGATGGGGAAAAGGTGGCGCCAAAAAAATAAAGTTTTTTGTAACCTATTAACTTGGTTGTCGCATTTGGCTATCATCCAAATGCTACAACCAAGTTAATAGGTTACAAAAAACTTTATTTTTTTGGCGCCACCTTTTCCCCATCTGGTTTATTATTTTTTTTGCGCCACTCTTCGCATGCGCCACTTTTTTTGTGTCTGTTTTATCTTTATTTTTTTACTAAAACGGACACGTGTTGTGATTTAGATGGTTTAAACATTTGGCACACTATAAGAAAGAACGCCTGATGCGTGTCTTGCAAGTTTTAAATTTATAAAGCTAAGATTACAAGGATTAAGCTAAAAATACATTCGGACAAGTATAGCTTACCGTGTGTAGCTAGGTTCGGATGGTAACCCGAGGTTATTCACAAGGATTTGTGTGTTTTCAAGATTAGAATCAAGTTTTAACAATTCAATTAGTAAGTGGAAATTATAACTAAAAACTCAAGCAACGATAGAACAAATTCAATTCAATAGATAAAAACAACACTTGTTTGGATTTGTTTGGATATTTAGATTGATTAATATGTGGTGGTTTTGACAAGTTGATTAAAGATAATTAGTACAAGTTTTACCCAATTCCGATCTGTTGTTTTTAAAACATATAAGCCTCATCAAGATCATAGAAATTGAATTCGCGATAGTTTCACAAGTGTATCAACTTTGATAGTTTTTATTTAAAAATAAAGTTTGATTAAGTGATATACTAACATTGTAACACCTCAATTTTTATAAGTTTTATTAATAGATGTTTATATTGTAAGGGTGCGTTTGGTATGTTATCCGGAATCACAATCGATATAACGTTGATTAGAGGGTAGTATGGGATTGAGAATACTGATTCCATTTCTAGTTTTTGGTGTGAACTTTAGGGTATGGTTATCACATGTTTTTTAGAAAGGCATATAGTTTTCATATGTTAGTGGTGGGTCCCACAGAAATTAGTTAGAAAAGGTGACTACTCCCCCTCCTATGAATCTATGGGTATCAAATGATAGTTCTATTCCCAACATTTTCAATCATAATCATTATGATTAATGCATTCCGATAGTGGTGTACCAAACACACATTTGGAAAAGTCTTTCCTTTTTTTATTAGAAATAAGGACCTCCGGTGCAAATAGTTAGTGAAAAAGGACTAACGATGAAAAATGTTTAACGGCAAGGACTAACGGTGCTAAGTTATTTTTTTGGCAGAATTTCCATTATGCCCTTATGGGCAAACTCAGGAAGACGTGTATATGTATGTTGTTTTCGTAGGATTTTTGAGGAAAAAACTAGTTTAGCCATTTTCATTCGAGGTAATCATAAGAAATTGCTAAGGAAGGATTCAAGTCATGTTTTGGTGATTTGGAGTGAACCTAAAGAGATTACAAGTGCTAGTGATTTAAGTTCTTATCAAGGTATGTATAAGTTCTCTTAATGATTATGGGTTTTGTTAATTAGGAGGTTTTAGCTTATAAGTGTGTTTTTAGTTATGGCCATCATGTTATAAACATGTTTAATGATTATAGACCATCTTAAGCATGTTTTATGAATTTTTAATGATTATATTTTAGAATTAATAAGGTTTTGAAATATTTGTTTGGAGAATTAAGTTAGTTCATGGCTTAGAGAGAATTGCAAAAATCGTCCTTAAAGAATGGTCAAATTGCATGTTTCGTCCCGGAAGTTTGGAAAGTGCAAGGATCGTCCCTGTGGGAAACTTTTGGGGCAAAATTCGTCCCTGGCCTACATCAAATGACTAAAATACCCTTGTCTATATTTTATTTTTCAGTTTCTTACACAAATGGTCCCTATGTTTCGCCAGGTTTTACAAATTTAGTCCTAACTTCTTTTTTGTAATTTATTTATTTAACTCTGAATATTAGTATTATTTTTTTACACGTTTTCGTCCGTTTTTGTCCATTTTTCTTACGTTTTTGTCCGTTTTTCTCACGTTTTTTTCGTGTTCATACGTTTTTGACCGTTCTTCTCACGTTTTTTCGTTTTCATACGTTTTTGTCCATTTTTATTACGTTTTTTTTTTTCCGTTTTGGGTGAAGTCTAAAGATTTTTTCTTTTAAAAAATAAAATTCTTTTCAAATTTTTTTTCAAAAACTTTTTTTTTCTAATTTTTTTTCTACAACTTTTTTATCGAAATTTTATTTTCTAATTCTTTTTTTCGAAAAAAAAATTCAAAAAATATCTATCGAAAAAAAAAATCTTAAAGTATTGGAAAAATAAAAATATTTTTTTGGAATTTTTTAAAAAAATTTAAAAAAAAATCTAAAAAATATATTTTTTTTAAAAAAAACGAATAAATTTTTTTTCGAATAATTTTTTTTAGAATATTATTTGAAAAAAAAATTTAGAAAATTTTTTTTTAGAAAAGTTATTTTAATTTTTTTTTTTAATTTTCGAATTATTTAAATTTTTTTTCGAAAATATGTATTTTGAAATTTTAAAATTCAAAAACATTTTTTCAAATTTTTTTCGGAAACCATGTTTTTATTTTTCTAAATTTTTTTTGAAAATCTTTTTTTGGAAATTTTCTGGTGGTGATGGACNTTGACCGTTCTTCTCACGTTTTTTCGTTTTCATACGTTTTTGTCCATTTTTATTACGTTTTTTTTTTTCCGTTTTGGGTGAAGTCTAAAGATTTTTTCTTTTAAAAAATAAAATTCTTTTCAAATTTTTTTTCAAAAACTTTTTTTTTCTAATTTTTTTTCTACAACTTTTTTATCGAAATTTTATTTTCTAATTCTTTTTTTCGAAAAAAAAATTCAAAAAATATCTATCGAAAAAAAAAATCTTAAAGTATTTGAAAAATAAAAATATTTTTTTGGAATTTTTTAAAAAAATTTAAAAAAAAATCTAAAAAATATATTTTTTTTAAAAAAAACGAATAAATTTTTTTTCGAATAATTTTTTTTAGAATATTATTTGAAAAAAAAATTTAGAAAATTTTTTTTTAGAAAAGTTATTTTAATTTTTTTTTTTAATTTTCGAATTATTTAAATTTTTTTTCGAAAATATGTATTTTGAAATTTTAAAATTCAAAAACATTTTTTCAAATTTTTTTCGGAAACCATGTTTTTATTTTTCTAAATTTTTTTTGAAAATCTTTTTTTGGAAATTTTCTGGTGGTGATGGACAGTGTAAACACGGACGAAAAAATGAAAAAACAGAAGAAAAACGTATGAAAGCGGAAAAAACGTAAGAAGAACGGACAAAAACGTAAGAAAAACGGACAAAAACATATGAAAACGGAAAAAACGTGAGAAAACGGACAAAAACGTATGAAAACAGAAAAAACGTAACAAAAATGGACAAAAACGTAAGAAAAACGAACAAAAACGTATGAAAACGGAAAAAAAACGTGAGAAAAACGGACAAAAACGTAAGANCGTAAGAAAAACGGACAAAAACATATGAAAACGGAAAAAACGTGAGAAAACGGACAAAAACGTATGAAAACAGAAAAAACGTAACAAAAATGGACAAAAACGTAAGAAAAACGAACAAAAACGTATGAAAACGGAAAAAAAACGTGAGAAAAACGGACAAAAACGTAAGAAAAACGGACAAAAACGGACGAAAACGTGTAAAAAAATAATACTAATATTAATAGTTAAATAAATAAATTAAAAAAAATTAGGACTAAATTTGTAAAACCTGTCGAAACACAGGGACCATTTGTGTAAGAAACTGAAAAGTAATATAGAGACAAGGGTATTTTAGTCATTTGATGTAGGCCAGGGACGAATTTTGCCCCAAAAGTTTCCCACAGGGACGATCCTTGCACTTTCCAAACTTTCGGGACGAAACGTGCAATTTGGCCAAACTTTAGGGACGATTTTTGCAATTCTCTCCATGGCTTATGATGAAAATGATGCTTTATGATAGTTTAAAAAGTAGTGTTTGGCACAAGGCAAAACTAAGGATTAAATTGTCGAAATTGCTTATAGACCTATTCAAAAATGATCTAAAAGAACCAAATTTGCGACGAATTAATTAAATCAACAAACGAAATTAAAGTAATCAACACAAATAATGTCTCTCACGCACACAAGAGTAAATTACATAGATGGTCCCTGTGGTTTGCCCAAAGTTTCACCCACAGTCCCTGAAAGTTAAAAGTTGCACGGATAGTCCCTATCACTGAAAAGAATAACACTAATGGTCCCTTTTTTAACTGTCGTTAAGTGACTTCTGTTATAATTTACACGTTAGTCCCTTTTGGTTAAATATCGTTGCGTCTTTTATCCTTTATAATAACGGTCGTTTATAACTTAAAGTTTTTCGAATTTTTATTACGTTTTCATACGTTTTCATCCGTTTTTATATGTTTTCATGCGTTTTAATCCGTTTTCGTCCGTTTTTATACGATTTCGTCTATTTTTCTTACGTTTTCATCCGTTTTCATGTGTTTTATACGTTTTTGCTCGTTTTTCTTACGTTATTATCTGTTTTCCTACGTTTTCATCCGTTTTTATCTGTTTGGGTCAGTTTTTATATGTTTTCGCTTGTTTTTATACGTTTTCCTTTATTTTTCTTACATTTTCATACGTTTTTATCCGTTTTTATACGTTTCATACGTTTTTATATGTTTTCGTTTGATTTTATACGTTTTCTTACATTTTCATCGGTTATTTTTATGTTTTCATATGTTTTTCTCCGTTTCCTTCCGTTTTCATCAATTTTTATTCATTTTCGTTTGTTTTTATACGTTTTGGTCCATTTTTATACGTTTTCGTCCGTTTTATATGTTTTCTCTCCATTTTTCTTATGTTTTTATCCATTTTTTTACGTTTTCTTATGTTTCTGTCTGTTTTCCTTACGTTTTCATCCATTTTTATACATTTTAATCCGTTAACGTATAAAAACGTATGAAACCGGACGAAAATGTATAAAAACAGATAAAAGTGTATGACAATTTAAGAAAAATGGATGAAAGCATATAAAAACAAATGAAAATGTATAAAAACGGACCGAATGTATGAAACGTAAGAAAAATGAGCGAAAACGTATAAAAGCGGATAAAAAGTATTAAAACAGAAGAAAACGTAGAAAACAAGCGAAAACGCATAAAAATGGGTAAAACATATGAAAATATAAGAAAAACATCCGAAAAAATATAAAAAATGATGAAAACGGATAAAAAATGATGAAAACGGATAAAAATGGATGAAAAATGAGCAAAAACTTATAAAACGGACGAAAACGTATAAAAATGGACCAAAACGTATAAAAACGGACGAAAATGAATAAAAATGAATGAAAACGGAAGGAAACGGAGAAAAACATATGAAAACATAAAAATAACTGATGAAAATGTAAGAAAACGTATAAAAACGAACTAAAACATATAAAAACGTATGAAAACATATAAAAACGGATAAAAACGTATGAAAATGTAAGAAAAATAAAGGAAAACGTATAAAAATGGACCCGAACGGATAAAAATGGATGAAAACGTAGGAAAACAGACAATAACGTAAGAAAAACGAGCGAAAACGTATAAAAACGCATGAAAACGGATGAAAACGTTAGCAAAACGGATAAAATCGTATAAAAACGGACGAATACGGATTAAAACGCATGAAAACGTATAAAAATGGATGAAAACGTATGAAAAATTCGAAAAACTTTAAGTTATAAACAGCCGTTATTATAAAGGATAAACGATGCAATGATATTTAACCAAAAGGGACTAACGTGTAAATTATAACGGAAGTCACTTAACGACAGTTAAAAAAGGGATCATTAGTGTAACACCCCCAAAATTCGGGTCTAGCGGAAGCATACATGCAATGGGGTGCTACTAAATTGGTATCACAACATAAGGCACAAAGAATGGTTTTTATTTCATTAATATAAAATAAAAGTTGTCATGTAAGACATAAAGTTTACATGATATAAAAA